>JAMKCH010036072.1:0-16064 GCA_023653785.1 Ophioderma brevispina
AAAATGAACTACAAACATGTCAAAATTGTTATTAGTGAAAATAGAGACCTTTTGAAGGTTAGCTTTAGTCAAAAGAAAATAAACATTTCAATTTGCAATGTCCACAATTCACAAATTATTGTTTTACTCCAAAATATCAAACTCCTTTGACAGTACCATGGTGATACCTTTGAACAGACAATGATGTTGAGGAAAAAGTGGGAATTATGAAGGATTTTTATGTTTTGAGTGAAATTTGATTTTTCATACAAAGAAAACTTTCCAAGCAATGTATGATTTACTTGCAGAAATATACAAACACTGTTATCTGATTTTTTATCTCGAACAAAATATTATGCCTCAAACGGGTCACCGTTAACAATTGTCATTGAAATAATTGGAATCAAGCCAAATTTCGGCTGCCAATCCGGCAAATTAATGGTTCTTGGTCAGGTTAATCCTTCATGGCATAGGGCTATATGCTTGAACATTTTTGTCCAAAGTAATATTAAATAATTCAATGTATTTTAATTTCTTTACTGCTAGTACTTTGCTTCAGCTCCTAAACATTTTACACCTTCATATGGCCGATTGTGAATCGCCTTGCTGAACAATTACTCAGCAATCATATTTGAAACCTGATGTCACCACCTACACTGGATTATGCTGACGATCTTAAGCCCATAATATAAAGCCTACTTATCACACGTAATTCTGATTACAGCTTCAAATAGCACTCGCTTAAAATTTTGTAGTGCTGGGGTGGATTGAACACATTTGACACCCAGTCACAAGTTAAACTTTTAAAGGTCCAACATTTATGGAAAATTCAAAATTGAACATTTAAAATTTGTCATTAAAAGATAAAAAAGGTCAATTTAGTTGGATTAATCTTGGTTATTAGCATTTTTATTACTGACCAATAGAGAATTAATGAAAAAGAAAAAACTTGTTTCCCTGGTCCCAAATACAGGAAAGGGATTTTAAATATTGACTGTGTATTTTTTAATGTTAGAACTACCACATAAACACAAGTCAACAATCATGCCATATTGCTTTCAAGGATCAGTCACAACAATTGAAAGCCACTGCAATAGATAATCCTTTTTTGTTAAAAGTTTTCCTGTCCTAAATACCATCAAATTGACCGTATTGTTCAATATTTAGTTATTTAAAGCTTGAAGGAAAACACTGATTTTTTTTTTTAGTTTATAAATCATCTCACAGCCCCATTCTGTTGTTTGAACTCTTAGAGCTAGAATATATCAAAGTTCTTAAAACATTTTGCTTGTGATTTCGTCTACCCAGTGTCAGTACATGTCCAGTGACTTTTAAGAGAATCATCTGGAGAAGAGATTATAGTAAATAATCAGGAGGAGGAATCATTAGGTTCGTAAACAGGAGAGGAGGAGCATCACATACATTTGTAAACTAATATTTTCACTGGCGTTAATTTTTTTATCGATTTTTACAGTACGCCAACTGAATGCTGAACAGTAGTGGCCAAGAAGAAAACAACAAACAGGTTATCTTCTGGACTCTTTAAAAAATAAGGTGGTGAGGAGGCCCCTCATTACTTGTTATTTTCCATATTTTTTCCAGATGGCCCGTTTGTCTATCCGGGACCTCCATAAATATTGGCAGATGGTTTTTATGCGGCCCTAAAAAAAAAAACCCCCCCCCCCCAAGGAATTTTGTTAGGGGGAGGGCGATTTTTTTTCAAAAGGGGATTTCCCCAAAAAAAATTTGCCAATGATGGGGGGGGGGGGGTAGGGGTAGGGGGAGGGGGCAATTGGCATAAGGATTTTGTTTTTTACCGAATGTCACTTTTTCAACAAGAAAGCATAAAAACCATCTTTTTGCATCTTGTTGTCCATTTGTTGTTAATTTAGTCCCTGGTTATGGGCCTGGTTTTATGGTGCAGTCGAAGTCATTTAAGGTGCCAAATGCAAAAGTGTGGCGGTTTGCACGGTCAGGATATAAAGGGGTACTGGTATATACGGGACTGGGAAGATTAAACTTGTCATGTGGGAAGGAGTTGTAATACCCACCCACACTTAAATAGGCAATCCAGACAAGGTTTAGGAGGAGAGCCATAGGTACTAATAAATATATCTTTGATCATGCATTCAATCACTCGAACCACTGGTGTCACCACTCCTAGCTCATCCTCAAAGCTACTGATATGAGCACGAAATCATCTAGAAACTCACAGAACTCATAGTGAATATATAAATGATGGTCAGCCAGAAGGTTCTCAACCCTATCTTTAAGAACTGTGACATTGTTACTGGGTAGCACGCATGCTCTGGCTAAATGAAAACATTTTCCACTAGTTTCCTATAAACGTTGATATATGGAACATTGAGTGCTGGGTTTCACAGGGAAATGTTAACCTAACTTCTGTGTGTGTTGAGGTGTGAGGATGTCAAATCTAACTGCTATTGTATATCATGTCAAACTTGTTTTCAACAATGTTCAAACACGGGCATGTGATGAATTCAGTGATAAAGCAGAGCTATCAACAGGGCACTGAGTTTATGTTTTTTTTTTCAGAGAAATTACAATATCAGATAGGCTATATATAATACTAGCAGTAAAGATTATATAATTTAGGGAAATGTGTAGGATGAGGCTGTGGATCTGAAAATGGGCCCATTTAACCCAAGTGGCAAATTAGACTTTCTGGGCTCTACATGTCAATCCAATAATGCATGCATCTGAGAACATTCAATCAAGTTAGAGTTAAAATGGTAGATTTCTAGCTTTTATGAACTGTTGGCATGTGTGTGTGAAAGTTAATCATTTTACACAAAAAATACAGTGTAAGAAGCAGCCCCTAAATTCCCCTGAAAAATATGGCTACGTGTGTTAAAGAACCTACTGATTTCTTCCAAAACAACATGTAGTAAAGAACGCAGGTTTTTCTATGTGAATGCTTGATGGGAAACTGTGGGCCGTATAACACGATATTGTCAAAAAAACTATGCCAGCGTTCTAATTTGGACACACATTCCGTAGGTTGGCAACCTCCATCATATGATCTGTTTGTCTCAGTCGCTAAAACGGCTGAAACAGACACTGAAATCCAAGTTACAATTCTTTTGTTTCGAGGATCCCTCCAGTTCTACAATAAAATCTGCAAAATTAACTCTCATACAGCTTAAGTCCCATTTCACAGAATATTGCACAATCATCATCATCAAAATTAACTCTTTGCAACACACATGAGTGAAGCTGTACTTCCTATTCCAGAAAACTGCAAACTGTTTTTAGTAAATTTCTCAATGAGGGTGGAAACTGTATAAATTCATAATCCTTTGAGACTTAATCTAGGATTGTTTACAAAATTTTTCATGATCCTTTTTAAGGTCCAAATAGCATTTTGCATGATTGAAACAGGCATACCAATACACATGCAGATTGTGTAAGGTTCTAGCTTCATGGCCAATAAAGTATTGTTAGGATTTGAATTTTAGAATTCAATAATCTGTATTAACTTTATTAAGTAATTAATAATAAGGTTTTGTCTTTTGAGGTGAAATAAGTTTGAAATGGGAGGCTATGACTGAAACTGAAAATCGGCATAAAAATGAGGGTCTTATGGGTGGCATTGCCAATTGTATAAATTTTACACCAGTTGGGTAATGATTAACACCTAAACAGGTGCAATTTCCAAAAAATTCTGAAAAAATTAGTATTCAATTATTAGTTAACCATGGCATTTAGAGCAAGGTAAGCCTGTAACATTTTCAAAACTGAATTGTCTGTCGCATAGTCTATTAAAATTGCATCACTAATAAGCTATAAGCTAATGCCAGAGGAAATCACAAAGATTTCCAGAAGTGTCTGCACTGTAACTCTTGCATATCCAGTAGGTATAAACACAACCATCTGGACCCCATCAAGGTACTAAAGTGTGAAATTGTTGCAAAACAAATGAAATCATTCAGAATGGTTTTGTCAAAGTCAAGTTAGGAATGTTAAGGTCAGATCTTTCTTATAAAAAGTTTGGCAACTATTTGTAAAGGACTGTTGGAAGATTCAAGTCAGTATAACAGAAAAGACAGAAGTTGCCAAAGTGTTTTGCAGACCAACACGCGTCCATATACATGCCTCACATGTGAGCCGATGTTTTCCTTTTTCCACTTTGTCCCATCCATGAAATTAAACCAACTACTGAAAAACATAAATAAATTTGTGTGGCACTATTTTCCCAAAGTTTGTAAGTGCATCATTCCAGTCTGATCAACGTGACCAGAAAAATTGTCTTTGAAAAAGATCTTATATTGAAGATGTATTAATTTCTAACATTTCTTACTGGTAAAAGTTGTTCTCAATCACTCCTTGAAAATTCTCGACATCAGGAGTGAGGGAGAGGGGAGCAACCCCTCCCCAAAAAAATAAGTCATTTATGGTAATATACCTCCAGTGTCCGTAGACCTACCAAAAATAAATAGTGCAGCTTCCTTACTGAGACACTTGTGTAAAGATGGTCAGGATAACTTACCTCACCACTGTAATTGTATTAGAGGGAACGTTGGTTAACAAAAGGGACAGTTCCAGAAAGAGCACCCCAAATTTTTTTTGACCGCAGGTTTTGCATATTTGGGAATGCTTACCAAAGTACAAGATCACACTTGACTGAATAAGCTAATATGCCATATTTATGAAATAAGTTCATTAAGATGAATTTTCTGCGTGCACGAAAGAAAATCAAACCATGTTTTCTATGGGGTATCAATTAAAACTGCAGGCATTACACACCAATCTACCACCCTCCAGTGCAAATTGAGAGAATTTTGTATCCTCAAAAAATTCCCCTGACCCTCTAATAAGAATTTACTACCAAAAACACTCAACTTCTCATTTGCCTTACACACTTCCAGGCTCTGGGTACCATTGCCATAGTAATAGGTAGGTGTCTCATGATTAAAACACCCCTATTTAACAAAATTTTTCTTCAATTCTTAATACCCTCCATTTGCACTTTTCCGGGGGGAGGGGGGAAAAAAAAAAAAATTAGCATTTTTAAGCTTGATTCAAGTCAAATGTTCTTGAGGTTTCGAGTAACAACTTTTTTGAAAAATCAGTGTGTCACATGTCTACTGCAACATATTTGAAATTCTCCTCCACCTCTTCCTATGAGCTATATGCAAACTAATTCATAGTGTAGGCCTACACCTTGTGAAATACTACCTGTGAAGAGCTTTCCCCACTTGAGTCTTTTCCCCAGTTCCCCCCGCCCCCCTAGACCCACAAATTAGCACTTTTGAGACAAAATGACAAATTGTGTTTACAAACATGTCAGATTCCACCCATCCATGCTGCCACTACTATGGGAGGGGAGGGGGGGGGGTGGGAGGGTTGGGTGAGGATATTTCTTTCGTTGTACATGGCTTTTACAGATGTTGCTATTGAAATCTCATTTCGAGAGTTTAAAGTACCATGGCCCGATCGCTAATAGCCTCGTCCCAAAAATCCCCATTTTAACGGAATTGGTCAACATTTTGGTTATATAAGAAAGCTACTATTTTTCTCATTTACTCTGTGAAATCTTTAATAGAGCCAAAGGATGTTTGGGTTGGAGTTATGAGTGGGGGGGGGGGTGGGGGGGGGGGGGGGGGGTGGTTGTTTTCTTTTTTAAAAAAAAAAACGTTTTTGTTTTTTTTTTTTTTTTGTTTTGTCTTTTTTTCTTCTCCCCTTTGTCCCTTTTTTCGACCAATATTAATTGTACACAGAACTCTATGGGGCTTTACCAAATTTCACGTTTTAGGCTCTCGCATCAAAACGGGTTGAATAGCAGCGCGAAACTTACAGATGGGGGTTTAGATGATGGCCAATCGATCACGATGAAAACTTCATATCCTTAAATCGGGCCTCCCCCGTTAAAGGGGTCACATATCTTGTACCGAGCACCCCAATTTTACAAAGTTGAGCCTGGAGTTTGTACATATGGTAATGTTTAGTGACGCACCAATGAAATCTATGTGTCATACGTTCAATCGTTGCATTTTAATGAGTAGGCACTATCTCAGTATGTTTTCATGATATGAAAACCCATGATGCCTTCGCAACTTTTGAAGCTTTGTGATAAAAATGCTAAGATGGAAATTGAGGCCGCCATTCAAATCTGGTCAGGTTCATGTCCTATTATCTTTATACATACCAGTCACTCGGGGAAAAAGATTCCAACTTGCACATACCCTATTACCCAGAGTACTATTATTATTATAATAATATGAAGCTTCCATCTATACCGCGTAATTTTAATACTGCAGCATTATTTCAAGTCATTGAAACATGTATTTTTTAATGATACTGTGCATTAGTTTTGTTACTGGTTTATGGTAGCTTATTTAGCACTATAGTAATACATGCAATCCTTTATAGCATCCATGAACTGTATATGAGTTACATATGCTCAGGCTTGCTTGCTGGCTTGGTGCTCCAGTAGGCTTAGCGGGGAATCGTATTCAACGTGTAAACATTGAAAATGCCGCGTTCACACAAAAAAAAAACCAACCCGACAAAAACACAACCGTGTGTTACCTGAGAAGAAGAATCTACACAAAACAGAAGAGAATATACACCTGACATAGCACCGATGTATCTTTGGCAAAAAAACAACTCGGTGTCAGTGACAGTGTCACAAGTTAGACAAGGCTTAGCCTTCAAAGCTTGCTTTGAGTAAGTCTGACTGCCAGGGTACCAGATTACGAGCCATGTCCAAGTCATGAAAGTGACTACCAACCCACTTCCGCAAATTGTGTTGCATTTTACAGTCAGTTCAATTATATACAATAATAATATTGGATGGCGTTTTTTGAGTGATACAAGAATATACAGCACTTGTCATAAAATATCGAACTCGACCTTTGGCTCGTCGATCTGTCTGTACGTGTGCGGTAATTCTCAGTATCACCCTCGCGCCATCCACTTTTATTTAATTATAAATCGCACATTTTTAAATCACCTGTTTTATCATTTCCCAAATTTCTTGCACTACACACAAAGCACTGCATTCCTGAAAGAAATCTTTTCCATATCTATCCAAATGACACTGACTGGCAGTGATCATTATGACGTCAATATGGTCACAATCAAGTTCTGTGCATATGCGAGAGCATCTGCCCATAGCCCCTGCATGAGTTCAGCCCATCCTGCCCAAATTTTACCTATTGACAGATACCTAGCCTTTGCCTTATACCTGTTGATAGATAGTTTACCATATTGTAATAGTTGTGTCTGTGCACCTGGCCTATCACATTTTATCATTTTATTGCCTTATTTGGGTGAAACAAACCTAAATAATTGTCTGCATACCATTACAGCAGCCATCTTTCTATAAGACAGCAAATCTGATTGTTAATAACAGTATATTGCTTTTTGTCATCGTACAATATGGTCTTATTCTTGTGCATACATGCAATATCATATTGAACATTGCGCTTGACGGTACTTTGACCCTCATTAGTTTGAAACAATTCTTTAAATACATTTCATATTGATATGAATTGTGTTTGAATTGTTATTGTTTACAAAAGAAGAAATATCTTGTGTTTTTTTTGCTTTCTTGTACACTTTAAATGTCATGCACTCTCATCGGCAGAGACACTCATATTGGGTACATCGCCATTACCGAGGCTGAGCATTATTTGCTGTCAAACTGACATCATCGCATTGATTTGGCAAACTGGTGAATGGAGCCCTCTGCTGGGTTTGGCATAACTTCACAAAGGTTCTTTCATGTGTCGCTGCACTGTGCAGTGTCGATATATCGATCACTGCTGGCAGCAACTCAAAGTAACCTGGCTGCAGCTGGCAGTTAAAATAAATTTAACTCGTTTCAGTACCGCAATGCAGATAACTTACAGAGACCTAATTTGAGTATCTGCAACTTACTGCAACTCACCGCACTGCACGTTTCAGTGTAGTATGAAAGAACCTTAAGGTACAATTCCTAATCACAGGGTATTATGGGTTGTTTCTCATGCATTCTTTTGAGGGAGAAATGTGGTTGGAATTTTTTTACCATTTCATTCATAGAAAAGCTATGCTACCCCATGTGTTTAGTGCTACCCCATGTGCCACCCCAGCTTTGACCAGGAAGAAAAGCTTGCACATCATGCTAAATCCACCCTTTTTTGGCTGCTCTCCAGGAAATTTCACCTTCAACCAGGAAAATCTGCCTCAAAACCAGCTCCAAATGGGAAAATGTTGGTACATTATTTTGTCTTCTGCTATGCAAAGAGCCTTTAAAGGTTAGTACATAATTACAGCATGCTTGCACATATATGAATCTCAAACTTGTTCACACATAAACAGAATTGTACTGGATGCATGCCCATTCAGTGCACAAAATGCCCTGATCACACAAAAAAATGCCTAAACCACAGGCAAAAGTATCCTGATTGCAGGACAAGAGCATGCATAAAGGGCAGATTAGCATGGCTATTACTTCCCACTTTCCCTCCCTGATCCCACACTGGCTACATCCCTGTTGATACAAATATTCCTAAATTTCAACAAACTTCTATAAGGTTATGGACAAAAATTATTTCTTACAAGTTAGGTACTCATTCACAGCCATCCCTACCCAAACAGACAGACAGGCACATCAACACTTTGATATCAACACTTTGCACAGGATGAACAACAACTAACAACAAGTTTATGCAAGACTATCATCAATTGACTGTAGATTGTTTCTTCCTTTATTTCCCCCAAAAGTAACACACACATACACCTATCCTCTCAATTTCAATTCAGCATTTACAGCTGACCTCTTTACTATTGATATTTTTTCTTCCAAGCAAATCTTTACACTTTATCCAAGACAGCCAGACTTCCTTGACATCATGCAACCCTTACATTCTAAGAGCCTGAACACATAATAAAATGCCTCACATTGCCAAAAATCTGATTGCCTTAATTCCAATTACAACTCCTCTTATAAACATAAGAAACCGTGTGGATTTTCCGCAATCCACAGCTAAAATCCCTCAGTCCATCACAGACCTGGGATGGCAGGCCGATCATTTCCCAGTACACGATCTTATCAAAAGGTTACATTCTAACAATTCCAGAAACGCTTCAACACTGCTCTGAGTCTTACCAAGTGATGGAGGTAAATCGTAATGTTGAGACCTAATTTCAAATGTTCTTCATTTCTCAATACCTAAAGAACACCTTCATATACTCTGGTTTCTGCCAATTTAAAGTAACCTCATAGCAGCAGAACAGAAATCGTTAACCAATCAGTTGGCTTTTTCTGAAATATAATTTAATTTGATGAGTACAATGGCTAACATCTGTCTTAGAAGATTTCTTTAAAGTCAGGTTAAACTAAAAGCAATGCAAGTTTATTAAGTTTACTACCTGAAGAGCAGTTTGATTTTTTTATTATACAGCTTATCTCCCGGACTGTACACTGCACCCTTGGACAACTCTTCCACCCATGGATGCCCTGCTTTTTAAAAAACTTGTCATACCATGAAGATATTGTCGTTCTACCCATTTCTATTGAGCTATAAACAGATCTGTTCATGGTCTTGAACAGATTTTCTATTGAGTGCGCTAAATGGTGAAGATTAGTTTCTTCAAGTTTCCAATAACAGCCTATCTCATGGAAATATTACTTTGGCCAATAGTGGCCAATTTAGTTCTCTTTGAACCTTTTAGCAATTTTGTTGTTCACTTCAGTTGACAAAAGTTTGGGTTCAAGAAATTCACCAAATGATCTTTCGACATTTGATAATTGGTTACTACCCATCAATAAATAGGACATACCCCAAACGCATGGTCGTCATGCGACACGGGGAGGAATGTAAATTATCGCATACACCAAGCAATTTTATAATGCTGGCTATTTGGTGTCACGACCTCTAATGAACCTCTAGATGTGAAACCTTTGACCCAAACGCTTGAAGGGGTCTAATCGGTGTGGAAATTCCCAAGGGACCATACATCCATGTGACATTAAACTGTGCTCCAATGTGGAAACAGCAGGCACATGTGTCCAGTGGATATGAAACTGCCGACTCATGATCCAAGGTTGTGGTTCGAGGCCCCCTGATGGCCAATGTGTTGTGCACTTTGGGCAAGGCACTTTACCTTACTTGCTTCGTCGACCAAGCGATATTCGGGTGGGTAGAACTGTTATGGGGGATATTTACAATCTAAGTGCGATGGATGTGCGCTTGGCGGCTGCGACCTAGGTGAAGCGAAAATGATTGTGACGATTGCCGAAGGCGCGTAATAAATAATAGGCAACAGCGCTTGTATACTGTGGAAAGGCGCTATATAGGTCGGTATGCCATTATTATTATTATTATAATTGATGTTAGGGTTAACATGTTTACCAAAGGCACACACACACACACACCACACAAACAGGGTAGTAAAGTAATCCCTTGTACCCTCGGACACCAGTAGATAACAGATGGGGGAGTGGTTGGCCACCCCAGAGGACTTTGAACGGATGAAAGCTTTGAAAATCATGGGAAATCGAGCCTTGTGCCAGGCTCAACGGGGGGAAATGGTCATCTCAAACCAGGAAAATCTGCATAAAACCACTCCAACCGGCAAAATCTGCCTCATAACCCAGAGTTTTGCCCCAGTCTGACAAGTGACCCTGTTACGCCCATGCTCATGCAGAAGACACAAAGATCACCAAAAGGTCTGGTATTCTGTATTCACCAAAAGTTTTACTTTTCCACAGAAGCTAATGTTTTAATTGTATGCCAAAAGGTTAAATTTTTTCATTTACCAATGAAGAGAGTTTCTACAGAATAATATTTATAATTGACCCTTGTATCAAAATATCAATATACGTTTGTCATAAAGTTAAGAATTGTACTCCATCCCTTCAATTTTTGAATGACATGAAATATTTTAGATTTACAGCAAGTGATGCGAGCTGGGTTGGAAAAATGAATTGGGTCAGGTTAGTTTTTCCCCTTTGGAAACCTTCCTGAAATCAATCTGTCTATGGACCTGAATTGTGCTCAAGGTTTTGAAAATGAGAATCATGGCGCAACTAATTTTTTCCCTTCCAAAATAAAAAGTGGGGTCTTGGGAAATGAAATAGACAAAGTAAAATGGTGTTTAGAGCAGAAATTTAGCTAGTAGTGTCAAAAAAGCTTAAAAGGCAAAAAAAGTGCACAATGGAGGACAGAATTAGCAAAGATAGCTAAAAGATTGGTCTTGGATGAAACTTGAAGCCTGAAAGGGTCTTGAAAATGACACACCTATAACACATGATGACAGTTTGTCCTCACTTAATCCCCTCTCATAAGTCCATCTTATGTGTTAGACAGAATCATATAATAAGTGGCAACTAGGGGCAGGAAGGGGGTCTTGAGAGCCACCTCTCCCTAACCCCCCCCCCCTTTACTCCTCAATGACACAACAACAACAGATTTGAAACGTTTGACTGATGGCTATGTAGGAAATGGGCATATGCCGCTATTTCACAGCTAGCATGAACAACTTTGCTGTACACTTCCTCAGTTGAGTTCTTATCATGCTATATACACTGTTAAGTACAATGATACATTGGCCGATTGGTTTTACCCGGTTAAATTTCATGATATCCATAATCTGTATCTTTTTGTTGTCAGTTTACAAACATAATGGTCTACTGAACATGCTATGAGAGATCGAATAAGACAGCTTGAAAGCCTTCTCCCAAAACTTTTCCAATTGACTTCAATGCCTTGCGTGTGTCTGGGTTCAGCCTTAAGGGATAAATGTAATTTTATCTGACAAATTTTCTATGCCTTCTGTAGGCTCCGGGCATGGGAAATTTTTGACATTCATCTAGTATAGGCCTACAATCATTCCTAACTTCTAAGTACAATACCAGCTAAGTTTCATTTCACTTGTGGGTTAACTGGCTGACTTACTTCGGAAGGAAATGGAGATAATGGCAATGATATCTAACAAGATGCAGTGTAATCACCAGGTTAATCAAAAATAACACTACTTTATATGCCAAAATACTTTTGGATTTGGGCTCAGATTTGAAACTTGAAAACATTTTGTACAATCTGGACACTCATCCAGGAATAACTGTGCGCAATGAAGTGCAAACTAGATTTTGGACTGCATATATCGGCAATCCATTGTGGATGTTTAGCCAACTTAAGTTCAATTAAAGACTTTCCCAGACCAGTGCCATAACCAGCTTTTTTGCAGTTATGTTTTAACAAACTATTAAATTGTGTTAGTACAGTTTAGGCCTATGTTGTTTTCACTGTAAATTGGCACCTGTGCAGAAAATTATTGAATTCCACAGGGGGCAGGGGCAAGATTCTGGGGAGGGGGTTGCCCACCTGCCTGCTTCTGGTTATGCCATTGCTTTCCTTCTTTTTCCTGTACACCATAAAAAAGAAGCTGGATTCACCAAATGCTTCATGACACCCAGAATGCTTTTTCCTGAGTCTTTTGGCTCTTGCTATCATAGTTCTGGAGTTAATGCCATTTTGTAGTTTGCGAAGAAGAACAATTAAATGCCAAAAGGGACAAAACTATCAACCTTTGAAATCACAGCATACAGAAGCACTATGAGATTGAAACCAGAGTCTCATATTTCTGGGAAAATAATTTTCTCTGAACTTACTCTTTAAGGAGATATAATTCCTAAATTTTTGGTCAACATGCATGTTTTATCCAATTGTTATTTTCAGTCTAGATAAAAATTTTCCTTCATCTAGATCAGCCAATTAGTAGATTAATTAGTGACTAGCACTTAGGAAAGCATCTGCGTTGGAAATTCATTGACTGATTAAAAGTCATCCATTCAAATTCAATTGTCATAGACAGGCATGCAGTGCATGGAATGTCATGTGGGCCAGATATCTTATCAGACTAGAATACATTACAGATTAAAGACA
This sequence comes from Ophioderma brevispina, assembly GCA_023653785.1. Classification (NCBI taxonomy): domain Eukaryota; kingdom Metazoa; phylum Echinodermata; class Ophiuroidea; order Amphilepidida; family Ophiodermatidae; genus Ophioderma; species Ophioderma brevispina. Next base: position 12,879 of record JAMKCH010036072.1, read on the forward strand.
AATTTTGTAAGAAAATTTGTTTTATTAAATGACAAAGCAAAGAAGAGGGCTTTGAACTAGCAACCTCTGGATTACATTAGTCCAATTCTCTCCCATCTGAGCTCTTCAGTCCTTTGGATAAGACCAATCCCTATTAACAAATATATTTGCTATGGGGTGCCAGTCAGAAGCGATAACCTTGTAACTGAGGATCCATTTTGATACAACCTTGAAAGTGGCAGGGAAGAGATCTGGAAAGATGCGGCTTTTTAACCCAAACACCACTGAATCCTACAAAATCCTATAGCACCGAGTAAGAAAAATGCAAAAAAGAAAAGTCCAGATGTAGCACTTGCATCATCAAACAAAGACACATATGGGCATGAAATCACTGGCTGGGCCAGTGACACCAAAGTAGTGTGATATCCCCGGTAATAACCCAAATTTACCACTTAAACGTGCAACGAGAGATTTCAAGTCATCCATATTTTCTGTGATATGTAGTGATTTCATATAGATTAGTTGCTCAATACATTCCCTACCTTTTATTTGCCTACAAATATAACTTAAAATGATAACAAAAGGTGATTTGTGTATGCTTATATTTCAATAGAAAACATAGGCTGAATTTCGTATTTGCTCCTATACGAAATTAGAAATTCCACAATTTCTGAACCAAAGACACAGTTCTCAGCTTAATCCTTACAGATGGGGATATTTTTGATATAAAACTTTACACCAGTGCCAAAATCAGAATTTTCACATTTTTTTTCGGGAACCTGTTATTTTAAATCTCTCGTTGCACCTTTAATTCTCCTTCCCCCTCCCACTATTCCTTCACTCTCTCCTGGGACATTGGCTAGAAATAGATTGGGCATTAGGTTGAATACATATTGTATGTAACATTATATGACAGAAAAACTGACAAGTAAATCAGTACAAGCCTACATTAAAACAGTTCCCAAGCCTCAAAAGTTCAGAAATCAGAAATTGGGGCTACACACCCCCAGGGGATTGAGTTGTACATTTGGGATGTAGCAATGAGGCTGAATATCACTCGCATCTTGATCCAAAAAAAATGAAAATCTTGGGAAAAATCATGTACACTTGTTCTCGTCAGGAAAAGGAAGAGCTGGCACCTGCAGAAATTTCCCTGATCCTTACTGCGGAACACGCCACCCAGTAAAACCTGTTAAAGACCATGGTTTGCTATAAGCAGCCAACATAAATGAAAGACAGCATGGGTGTTTATTAATAGTTAATGGCATGAAGTCTAAGACTTGGAATCCAACTTTGTCAGTAACTTCAGATGTTCTCACCTAGTACAATTTCTGTGTTGCCCTATTTGCAGTCGAGGGGCTCGACTGTGCTTTGTTTCTGTAAGGTTTCTTTAAGTTAGGCGGTATCGCCTAACTTAATTTGTTCTTACCGTTTCTTTACACAGTCGAGGAACTCGACTGTGTCTTTCTTCTGTACCGTTTCTTTACACAGTCGAGGAACTCGACTGTGTTTTTCTTCTGTACGGTTTCTTTCTTCTTTCTGTCATCATGCTAATATCTCAGACATGCAACATACTATATTGACCAAAACTGGTGACAAGGACAAGTACATACACACAAACTTTTGACATGACCAGATTGGTGTCAAAGGTCATGATAGGGTCACAGGGATTAACAACGTTAACCATTCATAAAATCTAGAATTAGCTCAAATCTCAAAACTAATACTGTCATCTTGTAGGACTTGATCAACACTACAAAAAAGTCAATTACGACTTTGTCATATGACGCATAATTTAGGGTCACGGGTTCAAATACATCAAATTACGTTAATTCAAAATCACTAATCCTTACAGATTACATAGTATGATAACGTGACTCATATGTGTGGTGTAGTTGACATCCCTACAAAAGTTATTAATGAAATTTTATCAAAGGTCATCCAGGGTCAGTAAGGTCAAACCTTTTTGTGTGAAAAATTGAAAACAAGGTCAAATGAAAATCTTTTAGCCCCCCCGGTAGGACTTGTGATGTCAATAAAAGTCAATATGACCCATCAATTAACCATGGTTTAGGGGTCAAAGTCAAAAATACTTCAAATTATGTTACACTCAACGTGCACTCACTCTTCTACAAATTACATGTATGATCATGTGACTCTGTATTGTGGTGTAGTTTGACATCCCCACAAAAGTTTACTTAAATGAAATTTTGATCAAAGGTCATGTGGGGTCACTAAGCTCAAACTCCTTTACTGTGTATAAAATATAACTAGACACCTGCTGAAGTTTGACTGAAGTGATCTTTATGAAATCCTCAACATGTTGAAAATTTTTGAGGTCAAAGGTCCTCAACGAGGTCAAAGGTCAAATTTCAAACTGCTTGAAGCTGAAATTTGAAATGATCCTTATTGCCATTTAAACATGCTGACAATATTTCGTATTAACAGGTCATTAGGGTCAAAGGTCCACTACCTCGACTGGTGTCAGATCTGTCTCCAGATCTAGTTCTTCTTCTGTCAAAACTTCAAAACGCTACTTCTCCACAGATTTCATTGGATGATCATGTGAATTATACGTTGGTTCTGTAGTTTGACACCCCCTAAAAAGTCTATTTAATTAATTTCATCATAAGGTCATTTGGAGGTCACACGGGTCAATACACCTGATTCTTTTCACTAAAATGCTACGTATTTTACAGATTACATATATGAATATGCGACTCATGTATGTGTGGTGCACTTTGACACCCCCTACAAAAGTTACGTAAAGAAATGGCGATATATGTCTTAAAGGGGAGTTTCGGCAGGAGTTTAAAATATCTTTAAAAAATAATTTGTTGTTCATTTTTAGATGGAAAATGCAAGAAATGCACAGTGTATGTTATTCTAAATTCCTACAAGGTCAATGGAGGTCATTCAGGGGTCAAAGGTCAATTTTCAAACTGGTCCGATTAAGCTGAATTTACTGAAATGATCCTGATGACATTATAAAATGTTGAAAATATTTTTGAAGTCAAAGTAATTGAAGGGGTCAAAGGTCAAATTTTCAAAATGCTTCGATTGAGCTGAAATTTGATGAAAGATTCCTTAGGACATTCTAAACAATGTTGAAAATATTTTCGAGGTCAAAAGGTCATTAAGGGGTCAAAAGTCACATTCAAAAACGCGCCGATGGAGCTGAAATTGAAGGCTAATTATGAGTTCTCA
>JAMKCH010036073.1:0-16035 GCA_023653785.1 Ophioderma brevispina
AGGTCCCACTTAACACTTCAGGGACGAGTCCCCACTCTACACTTCAGGGACAGGTCCCCACTCTACAATTCAGGCACGAGGTCCCACTCTCAACTTCAGGGACGAGGTCCCACCTCTACAATTCAGGGACGGGGTCCCACTCGACTGCTTCCTGGACGAGGTCCCACTCGACGCTTCATGGCTGCTATGTTTGACCAAACATTGCCAGGTTTTAATTACATTAGAATGTGTTTGTTGTGTACGATATCAAAACTCCCATGTGTGTAAATGCAACTATGCACCCTAGGTGTCCATATGGTTTGTAATTACGGTTGCCGGCCAGTGCCGAGAGGGCGTCCCCCCTGTCCAAAGTTTTTTATCTGAGTATTAAGAGATCAATATTATATTCAAAATTGGGCTTTTAAAATTAATAATTTTAGGAGGGGTTTCTTACTTTGTGATTTCCCAACTTGAACATATCCAAAACTTACACATATTGTTGTACATAAAATATTCTGTTATATGAAGATGTAGGTTGATGTGTGCATTTACCCTCACTAGTGTCCACCGTATGGTTATTTTTTCTGGCATGCTGCCGATTTTTTCCGGATTTGATGACTAAAACCTTAGAATTTCATATAAATTCTGTTAAATTGTGGCCCTGTATGTATGTGGTGAGGAGAAACGAGAAAGGGGTGTAAACATGTAATTATGTAGCAAATTAAAGTTTGTAAATACTTTTATAAAGAACACAAAATCGCAGTCTGCTGTATTGACTCTAAGATGACCTCTACCATAGGCCTTGACGTTGTGATGTAAACTACGACAAGACGAAGGCTGGTTGTAATAAAGTACTTGAGAAACTGATTTTAATACCGAGTCACGTGCGTCATTCAGAAGGGGCGCAAGGTTCTGCCCCTTGTCAACTTACCCGCGAGTCCTCCGGGGCGCGCCGCCGTCTCCCTCTACAAAAAACTAACGTGCAAGGTTATCGAATCTTTTGTGTTTTGGCGTGCAGGTTTATATATTTGGCTCTCTGCCTCAGATAACCTTACTGGAGACTGTTCGTCCGGATATAATGCACTGAACAACAAAGGATAATCAACAATACACAGGTGCACTAGAATGTATGGAGTCTTAACCGCCCACTAAAATACAAACGATATCTTTCCAAAGAATTGAAGAACGCTGTCGTAAAACCATCGGGACCTTGGGTCCGTCGCCAAACTCATGCGTTACCCTACGTGCTATAACTCATGCGTATTTCCTACATAATACGCTTTTTAGTACTAGGTGTGGTTGTGGTGGTTGTGTTTTGCTGTTCCGAGGGAGGTGTGACCTCGACAACTGAGCACTTTTCAACGCTCCGGCCACTTTCCGTTATTGGTTAATCGATAAACTATGCTTTTGATCATGAAGAACTGTGCGTTTACACCGTTGGTTCCCGAGCCGGTTGGTCCCGGCATTCGTATCATGGTTTAATCACGATTAACTTACATTTTTTGCGTATTTTAATTTTACTTCAGTCTTTTATGATTTTTACGTAAAAAAAAAAAAAAAAACAGAAAGTAGCACTTTATTTTACACAAGTTTTCTCTTTTAACCAACTATGTCCTTAAAATTTTTTTTTTTAATTTTTACTTGTACTTCAGTATTCTTTGGTCTTTTTTATATGATTTGAATTTAAAAAAGGAATTCACGCTTGATTAAAAATAGTTTTCTTTAAACAATATATCTTTTAAAATGTTTGTAAAATTTTAATTTTACTTCAGACTTTTGTTTTTGGTTTAAAAGGAAAATTTTTTCTTCTGAGTTTAACAAAAACTTGGCTTGCATCTTTTCCTCTTTAAATTAATTCACTTTTCACTCAGTTCCAACCGGAAAAGCCCATCGGTGTGACGGATCGCGTTTAATTGCCTGGACCACCGGGCTACTGGACTTCTTGATAACAATGGGACACTAGAGGTGTAATTTCCGGGACCACCGGCTCGTGCGGGACCATGCGGGTAAAACCGAAGACATCTTTGACACAAAAACAGGGATGCATGTGGTTTAATACCTTAATGTATACCCCCGTCCATGCATAAAAAATTGGAGACATTACCCTACTAAATATCTCTTATAAAAAATCGCTTCCATTGGCCATTGCGAAAGACTTTTAAAAAAAATGTACCAGAGGAATTGTAATCCATGAACAAAAGGTTTTCTTCAGGTCGTTTTATAGGTGACGCTATACGGATATATTATGATATTATGTTTTATACAGCGATGAAAACAATCCAGGTCTACTTCTCCTAAAACTTTATTTTGAAAAAGCGTGTGACATGTTTTCTTTTCTTATTTTTGAATAGGTTTTTAAAATGATATCGATGCGGCCCAATTCTTCTCAAGGGTACAAGATTTTTCATAAGAAATCTTATAAATCTGTATCGGTAAGGCTGACTCAGATATTTCAAACATTATATCGTTCCCATAAGCCAGTTTTTTGTAGGGCCTTAAAATTCGAGTCTGTTGGTTGCACCCACCTGGTGATTTAATTTTCCAATATATCACCTTAAAGGGGGTGTCCCCTGACTAGGATTAGGTATGTTTCCACCCCGAAATGTTGCACAATAGCGCGTACTGCCTATTTCAAAATGGCTGCCATTGTTTTATGAAAATCTGCTATTGTATTTTCATTACAGATACGAAATTTATCCAGGATTAAACGAAATAAAGTTTTACCTTCCTGAAGTGGGCTTAAACATTTTAGTGTACAATATGGCCGCCGGAAGGAGGCATGTTTTGTTAAATGTACTAAAATTGCCAAATTGATGGGGTAAGAATGCGAGTAATATTTTGACAGTACCAAAAAGAGAATTAATGACATTTGTATATTGCAGACATGATCTTAATTCATGATGGCGGCGGTTATACCCGCTCCGGGGGACATAAATCAAGAAGAAAACACCCTTGCACATCTTTTTCGACATAATAAGAATCATAAGGAAAACTATTGATAAAATGTTCCCACAATTTTCTCTCGTACTTCTGGACAATTGCAGACCACTCAACACTAGTTGACGCTGGGAAGGAAGATGATCTCGGCAGTAGAGAGGGATAAAGAGCTGGTGGTACAAGTCAGAAACAAAGATAGCACTTGATGTGCTCGAAAGAAAATTAGGTCACCATATTTAAATTTTCCTGCTACATATAGGCAACTTTTTCACTTCTTCATAAGCATAGTTTTTATTTTTACTGGGAAACACCTATGACGTCACTGAGTAGTCCTTAAATACAGTCCACACCCATTTATAATGATTTTATTGTATCAGGTTGATATGAGCTGTTGTCTTCCTATGAACTATTATAGAGTCAGTTTAAACTACGTTATATGGCCCAAGTAGTAACCAGCTATAGTAACGGCACTCTCTAGGACAAGTCAATAGCCCACTTTAATATTTTTTACATGTTGGAAATGATTTAGGGTCATTATTAGAAAGTGTTGTTAATAACGTCGAAAAGATGTGTAGGGCTGCTTTCTTTCCTGATTTACGTACCCTAGAGCGAATATAATCACCGCCATCTTTAAAAACAAGACTGTACGTAAACTATAAATGCCATAAATTCTTTTTGGAGCTCCCAAAATATCACCCAGGTTCTTATTTCAACAATTTGCCATTTTAAGTTCATTTAGCAAAATATGACTCCTTGCGGCGGCCATCTTGGACGCCTAGATGTTTAAACCCCCTTCAGGCAGTTAAAAACTTTGTTTCGTGTAGTCGTGGATAAAATTTCTATCTGTAATGAGATTATAATGGCGGTTTTACATAAAACAATGGCGTCCAGTTTGAAATGGGCAGGACGCGCTAACGTGCAGCTTTTCGGGGCGGAAACATACCTAATACTAGTCAGGGGGACATCCCCTTCAAGGTGATATATGGGAAAATTAATCACTAATTGGGTGCAACGAACGGAAAATCTGATGATGGCAGCTTATGGACTATATATATATATATATATATATATATATATATATATATATATATATATATATATATATATATATATATATATATATATATATATATATATATATATATATTTGTGTGTAATATTTAGAAATAGCGGTCTAGAACTAAAGATAGTCACCTAAAATGCTTAATTCCAAAGTTTGAGATGAATCGATATTTTTTGTTTTGATGCAGTAAACATTTGTGTATAGTTTAACAGTGCCATGTATATGCAAAAAAACACAATTTGTTTGAAAATTGAGGGCGCCCTCCTCGAGAAATCTCTGAGGCAGCCTTTAATGGAAAGCCATCGCCTTTCTTTTCAATAGAACGTGAAGTAAGACAAGGGGATCCTCTGTCTCCTTACCTATTTCGTCTTTGTGTATCAGTTTTTACAATTTTAATAAACCAGGAAGAAAGTATAATACGTATAAAAATAGAAAATTTAGAATACAAATTAGTACAATATGCCGATGATACGACATTGGTTTTAGATGGTTCAAATCTCTCTTTAAAACCTCTTTAGATGCTATAGACAACTTCTGGTTTAAAAAGGAATTTAGATAAAACGGTACCAGTTTGGATTGGAAGTACGAAAAAATGTGAAGACAAGTTAGAAGAACGGTTGAATTGGTCTTTTTCAAAGCAGTTTCAATTAATTGGAATTGCCTGTTCGGTAAATCTTAATGAAATGTCAGATATTAATTACAAAAAAGTTCTCGATGTAGTAAAAAAAAATGAATCATTTGTCAAAACGACAACTTACAGTTCTTGGTAAAACTGTAGCTGTAAAATCAATTTTGCTATATCCAAATTTAATCATTGTTTTATCACTCCCAAATCCCAGTGATGAATTTATATAAAGTACCAATAAGCTTTTTTAATTTTATTTGGAATAACAAACAAGACAGAATTGTACGGAATATATTTATTCAGGAATATGGAAATGGAGGAATCAAAATGGTAGATTTTGGCTCTCATGTGAGTTCTCTAAAATAAGTTGGATAAGAAGACTATGGCACAATTGGAATTCTACTTTATTATGTTTATTACATGAATTTGTTCCAAACGATTTTAAAACTGTTTAGATAACGGATGTTCCTTTTACCCACTTGATATCAAAATGTACAAAACGAGTTTTGGAAAGATGTATTGAAGACATAGCATTCATCTGTAACTCAAAAAGATTTTCTCGGTCAGTTCATATGGAACAATTATATTGATTAAAATCGGTAATAATCCTATAAATTACAGACACTGGGAAAGAAATGGATTAAAATTTATCAACGATTTAATAACAAAAAACGGTACTTTTATTTCCTACTGAAGAATTTTGTGAAAAGTACAAAATTAGAACGAATTTTATAGAATTTTATGGTTTAATGAGATCTATAAAACTGGAGTGGAAACAGTTATTTGCTAAACAGAATTGCTGTGCAACAAGGCCTATGATACCATTTCATCTTCAACACATTGTAAACATGGTAAAGAAAGAAAAGGGGTGTAAAAGTTTTATGAAGTCATGCATGATTACTGAATTGAGAAATCTGTATAAGATGGGAACAAGAATTTAATACTCATTTGATGTAAACACTTAGAAAAATATTTTCAATTTCCTTTCAAATGTTCACAAGATGTAGATTTGAGGTGGTTACAATACCGTTGTGTGCACCGTATTTTGGCCACGAATGATTTGTTGAAGTAGATGAATATTATCAATTGTAATTTTTGTACTTTTTGTGAAAACGAAGTTGAAACGCAAAAGCGGCACTGGCACATTTTAAGAAAATATGAAATTTCCTCAATTTGCTCGCAAATGATAGTCTAGGCCATTGGAAGAATAGAGATATATTTTACATATAAAAAATAACATACATTTTAAGAAAATATGAAATTTCCTCAATTTGCTCGCAAATGATAGTCTAGGCCATTGGAAGAATAGAGATATATTTTACATATAAAAAATAACATACCCAAAATTAGATTGGAACATTAATAAGAGGCTGAAGACATCCAGGTAATTTGTAAGCTAACGTTTAAGTTTGCCATAACTTTAATCAACAAATGTGTTTATTACATGAATATCATAGGCTCGTACTAATTCATATTAAAACCACAAAGGTCATAGACCGGTGTGAAAGCAGATATAGTCCGGCGGGAGCCATAGTCCGGGGCTCCATATACGATAACTGAATAAAGCGTGAAACTAATGTTGCGTGAAGAGTCAACTGAATCGATTGCCCTATTGTTCACCATTGTTCCCGGACTATGAGTACGCCGGACAGTAATTACTTCTACACCGGTCAAACAAGGTGCATGCCGTGAGAATCAACTCTGGCATGTGTTTTCTTGTGTTACACGCCATTTCCGCGTCGTCTGCTGAATTAATGTCGCCGACGACATTAGTTATAAAATCGGTCTGTTTACACATAATCGCGCTGATTTGGGCTTAATAATTTCAGGTGAGGGTTAATCTGGACACTCATAGAAATAATGCAACGGAAGTTGTATTCACTTATTGAGTTGAATTGGGGTGACTTGACTGAGTCTAGTCAAGGTATCAACTAGTCACACCAACTCAACTCAGCCAAGTGAACTGTCATCTCAACTCAACTCAGTCAGGTTAATGCAACGGCCCGTTGCATTATATTTATGAGTGATAAAAGCTATATAACCATGCAAAGATATCAATTTTGAAAAATCTAGAGGGCGCACTATTTCTCAAATGTGCCAGTGTCTCTTTAATTCATTTATTTGTTTCATGCCATCATCAGATTAAGGATATTTGGAAATAGAAATGAAACTAGAAATAATTTCTGGCGGTAAATTTGTATTTAATGAACAACGAATCATATACTCGGAAATCTGGATATGTATAAAGGGAAATAAAAAAAAATGCTAGGTTTAATTATACTCTTAAGAAAAAGGTTTATATATAATTGCCGCCTTATGAGGAAAATTCCCAATGCTGTAATATTAAAGACCTTTTCAAAAAGTATTATGAATATGCTCTCTTTTCAGCGCGGAAAAACTTAAAGGCTGACTCAGATATTTCGAAATATATTTTGTTGTGTACGTGGTAAAAGTCATCTAGAACTAAAGATAATCACTTAAAATGCTTAATTCCAAAGTTAGAGATGAATCGGACTTTTCGTCTTTACGCAGTAAACATTTATGCACAGAACACCGTGTATAACATAAATTCCGGATCTTCCGGATCCAGAATTTTATAACAAAGTTGCATATGATTTTCTATACAAAGGACTTCGATTTGAGGTTAGTTATTTCACACAGTGATAAGTATACGGACAAGCATTATGTATATGCAAAAAACACGGTTTGTTTGAAAATTGAGTTTGTCCTCAAGGGAAAATCTCTGAATCAGCCTTTAATAGAACATGAATTTGTAGAAGAATGGAAATATATAAAAAATATTTTTATGTAGTATATAATGGTTCTTTTCATCGGGTATTGGATAATGTATGTATAACTATATCGTCTGTAACTTGATATTCTGATATTTGTTTAATAAAAATCCAGAGGAAGAAGAAACCTCTTCTGAAAACCACTTTGCTGGTGGAATTTTACCAAAACTCTGGTCATTGATGGGGTACATCAACCACATAGGCCTAACAGGAAAAAAATGAAATCGGTTGTACCAATTCAAAATGGCGGTCCGAAACTGATTTTTACAACGCGCACCTAATTCTCCTGCCACAAAAATGAAAAACCAATTTTCCGAAAGACTTTTTCCAAAATACATTTACATTGGTGAAATAAAAATTTAAAAAAGGTACTCCCAGATCCATGCGATTTAAGGGGGACATGGTGGGTGTCAGTTTGCTTTTGAGAGATCAAATTGTAGTTTTCTAAATTTCTGAATTCTCACAACTTTAAGGAGTATTTTACTTTTTATTTGGTGAAAATCGGACATTTCGTTCAAATGTTATGGTTGATTGGAGTGCACAGCATTATACAGAGAAAGACGATTTTTTATGTTTCGTATTTTCAAGCAGCTACATTTACTTTGTTTTTCATTGTTTTTCAAGCAGTAATATTTAAGAGAATTACAAAAATAAATTAATTTTGGGGTAAAATGGCCATTTACAGATTTGTTTTTTTAATTAAAAAATAGTTTAATTCATAGAATGATAAATTTAGAATCAAAAATGCAATAATTAATTAATTTAATATTTTTCTTTTTTTAATTTTTTAAAACTTGTAAAATTTACGATCTTTTTGTGCCATTTTTTCGAAGTTGCAAACTTGCCCCCCCCCATTTATCTCAAAACGTTTGACTATTGGCTTCAATTTGGCACAAAACTATAGTAGATTTTCAACCCATCGGTGTCACCTCTAGTACTTTCCAGAAGGTATGGGCATTGAATGGGGGCAATGTTGCAGTGGTGGAAATTAATATTCCACGCCAAATCTCTTTGAACATGAATCGATAGGAGAGAAAAAATCAATTCTATGCTTAATAAAGCATAGTCACCGTAAGCGCATTATACATACAATAACATTCTTGCTAATCGTATTTGCTTCGTTGGTTTTCAATGCAACATGTGACCTTTGATCGCCCCGTGTTTGGACAATATGCAAAAATAATGTCACATGAAGGCCGATTACTTAGTTTCTTTCTGAAACCGGTGAATCGGCCACATATTTTCTTTTTCTTTCCTGCCTCTGCCTCCCTCCCAACTAAATCCGACGCTGTCCAAAACTTTTTCTCCTCCGGTTAACGATGGGTTTTTGAATCTACTATAGTTTAGTGTACATACTGTATCCTGGAGAGGATTTTTATAAAACCCTTTAGTTTTTGAGTTACTTGATTTTTGTATGCCACCAGCAGCAAAAATGGCGAGAAAAGTTTGAACGGTTGCCATTGCAACACGAATATATTTGGTTACCCGCTCTCCTGGTTCACCAGATCCTGGCCATAGAATTGTTTGAGCAACAAAGCTATGTTCAAATACCTTTCTATTTTTTGAGATAAATGCGGCGGGGGTGGTGGCAAAGGACAAATCTCCGGATAAGGGGACATTAGTCCCTCGATATATCATAAATATTATATTTCACCATCCAAGTTTTGAGTTGTTGTTTTTACAACAATACTTAACATGTACTCAATGTGTTTTTTTAATCCCCAAAATACACTAGTATCAAGAAAAATGAGAAGTCTGAGAAACTTCAGGGGCATGCTCTCGTAAAGTCAAATCTTATAATTATTCCTCTCAATTCCAATGACCATTTATCACTTAAATGAAGCACAGGAAGATGTTTGCATAGTGCCCTTTGTTCTGGAGCTTGTAAGTGACGTCTATACATACATTTTGGTCTTAAACAGCTACAAAGAGGCACACGAGGCGCCCTTAATAACAAAACACCAATACCATTACTTATGCTACTGAGATTTGATTATATAACTGTCTTCACACAAAGCAACTCTGGAATACTACACAATTGCCCGCATAAAGCATGCCCCATGACCGCGCTATTTTATATCATGATCAAGCTAGCTATCGCTATGACTAATAAAATCACAATTCCCTCCCATGGCACGTTCATAAGCTTTTCAGTCCCATTGATTGAACAAATACAGTCACCATTTATTTTAGCTTGATTTATGATACCCCAGATATGCATGGTCAGCTGTTGTTTAAAATTTGCCCTCTCAAGGCTTCTGACTGAGCCCTTGATATTTAGCAATGCCTTAATTACCGCCATAGTGAATGGGTGTGGCATGTAGGTAATGGTTGTTGTTGTTTAATTGCAATTCCTTTAGTGTTCAGCAGCGCCCCCCCGAAAACAAATGCAATAATGAGGGGTCTTTCCCCCCCAAGAACCAGATGCCACTCATATAGCTTTGCTAATAATATAACGCAGATCCTTGCAAAGCGGCCATCGTGGTTCTTGGGGGTAAAGGGTTTCTATTTTTTGAAATTTCAATACCCATGAAGCTGTATTTATAATTTTACATAAAAAACCGGCCTTTTAGGGAATTTATGTCAAGTGTGATTTTTTGAAAACCGGCCAAAAGAATTTTAAACTTGGACATGTCCTTTAAAATGCGGAATGTTTCAAGTTCACTGCATCTCATGAAAACTACAGAGGTCGTCCTCCATTCCTTATCCGGCGATTGTCCTTTGTCATTTTTGAAATAAATTTCTGATTCGGTGCTGTGGACCTTCCTTTGACCCCTGCTAATTCGCATACCGGAGGTCGATATAATCCGAGACAAAATAAATATTGAAAAAGGCTAATCATGAACATTTTGGTAATCACTTGATTGTATTCAAAGAAAAATATGTGCTGTGATTGCAATAATCATAATATTGTAGAAAAATGAGCTGAGCAGTCACCCTAAGGGGCAAAACCAATTTTGAATAGCGCAACCTAAATGCTATTCGCTTAATTGCATAATAACGCCATGCCCAATTTGATCTTTCTCCCACCAAACGATGCGCTACTGATTTTAGGCACAGTTACATAAAAGTTTTGGGGGGGTGGAAAAATTTTTTTTTTGGGCAAGAATACGTAACGCCCGAAAAACAGAGAAAAACAGAATGTTTGATCCACGTGGACCCCCTCGACCCTTAAAACTTACGAATCTTGCGCTGATTAAACTTGGTATAGAGTTGTGCTAACGATGACATAGATAGATCGCATCGCGTCGGTAGAGCTGAAAAGTTAAACAGGGCGAACTAGGTGAACTTCACACGACATGATGTGAAGACCAAAGTTCTCAGAGCCTCGCAAACTGAAAGGCTCCGGTATTGTCATTCGGGAGGACCTCACCGTTATCAAACAGGATCTTCTCAAAGCTGTAAATCCAAGAAAGGTATCTAATGCTTGTCGTGGGACGGTTAGGAGCTGCGCCCACAAAGGACTCTCAATGGGTCTACACAATAAGAAATGAAACTGATATTGCCAAGTTATAAATTTCACATCACTTTAACTGTCTTCATTAGGCATTGCAATTGTGCCTGCCCTAAACATTTCATACCTCTTTGCCTATAACACTAAAACATTCTCCAAAGTATCTACATGCAAATGGTTGACACCCCCCCGCCCCCCCCATCTACTATTGGTTTTTGTATGTATTTTTGCAATATTTGCTTATCTACCTGATCTAGATTTCTCAATTTGCACCCATGTTATATTTGATAATAAATGCCAAGTTTAACTGGTACTTGAGACAATCTTTTTTTCTTACCCCATGATTATGAATTTCACTTTCCACTGCAACATTCATTTGTTTAATCTGATGTGTATAATTACATATGTGCCAATTCACCTTGCTTGTATAGTATTTATGAATGATGTCATAATGCAACTCCTTTTGATCTCATGTATGCTCTCTGTATAGCAAAACATAACAGGTTATTCAGTCTTCAACTGTTTACTGGTACATTATATGGGATTATATAGCAGTTCATGATCGCATGCCATGTGTTTCCTTCTTCTTGCTTTATTGTTCATCCTTAATTCTTTTTTCTTCTATATAAATTTATCATTATTATTATATCGGGCTTCCGAGTGGTGCAAAGAAATCTTTGTAATTGTACAGTTTTGCCAAAAGTCCCGGATGAAATAAAATATTCTTTTTAATATTGGATAGAACTCCGGGCATTTTAGTGAGAACGACATTATTGAACACTGTATCGTTCGCCAGTCAGACGACAAAACACGTCAATGCAAGGTGTTGTTTGAGTCCTTGGATTTAAATAATAATAATAATATTGAAAAAGGACTTTGTTCGTATGATTACAAGAATATATTGCACTCGTTGAAAAATATTGTACTCATTTTCGACTCGTACAATATTTTTTCTAGCTCGATGCAATATATTCTTGTACATACTCAAAGCCATTCAAGATTATATAAATATATTATGCCATCAACAATGTTTAAATGGTATATTAATATGGTACCTTTTGCAGTCATGTGTACTTGCCATGTGTTCCTGTTTCCTTGCTCATAATCTACTCCTTTAATCTTTTTCTAGTTTTATATATTCTCTGTATTTTCATTTGTCATATGAAGGATCTGTTATCTCATATGGGTATTTATCAACATATTATGCCATCAAAATGTGTACATGGACTATAATATGGTATTTTTGACAGTCTTGTTACAGTTCATGTTTCCTTTTCAGTACTTCATCATATACTCCTTAATCTTTTTCGAGCTATTTATATATTCTCTGTATTTTCATATTGTTCATATCATGAAGTATCTGTATTTCATATGGGTTATTTATTTATCAACATAGTATCCAATCCAAAATGTTACATGGAATTTAATATGGTATTTTGACCGTCAGGTTTACTTGCCATGTTGTTTCATCCTTCATGCCTCATATTACTACTTTAATCTTTTTAAGTAATTTATATATTCTTGTATTTTCATTGTCAGATCTGAAGTATATGTATCTCAAATGGGTATTATCAACATAGTATTGGCCATCAAAATGTTAACATGGAATATGAATATGGTTATTTTGACGTCATGTTTACATTGTCATGTGTTTCTTCTTCCTGCCTCTCGATTTCTTTATCTTTCTCTAGATATTTATATATTCTCTGTATTTTCATCTTTGTCATATATAAAGTAATGGTATCTCATATGCCGTAATGTACAACAGTATTATGCTTGAAAATGTTTACATGATATCTAAATGGTATTTCGTCATGTGCACAGTACGTGTTCCTCTTCCGTGCTCATATCTACTCCTTTAATAGATATCTATATGTTTTCCCTGTGCAATGTCATCAATAATGTTATGATAAAAGTTTATCATTTCATATGTATATTTGTCAATATTTGCCATCAAAATGCTTATGGTATATTAAATGTAGTTTGGCAGTATGTACATGTCATTTGTTTCCTTCTTCCTTGCTACATAATCGTTCCTTTTAATCGTTTTCTAGCTATTTATATATTCATCTTGTATTTTCATTATTAAATATCTGTAGTAATTTGTACCTCAATGCCCTATTTAACAGCATCATATTAAGCTATAAAAATGTTGCATGGTATGGATTTGGAAGTCATGTCACATGTCAGGTTTCCTATCCCTTGCTCATCATCTACTCCTTAATCTTTTTCTAGCTCTATATATATATATATCATTCTCGGAAATTCGTTATTGTCAATCTGATGAAATTTTATTTTATATGAGATGTGTCATATTATGCTATGTAGAACTGAAGCTTGATGAATTATTCGATATAAACGCCTATAACAATGTTGCATTGTATGGTATTTGGCAGTCAAGTCATGATCACATGTCATGTGTTACATTTCATGCTCATATCTACTCCTTTAATCTTTCTAGCTTAGATATAATATTATATATTCCTCGGAAATGTCGTTATGGTCAATCTGATGAAATTTTAATTTTATATTGATATGTCAATTATGCTATTTGTAGAACTTGAACTTGAATGAATATTCAGATATACACAATTGTCGTATATGAATTTATTTCACTATACCTGTATGTACTTTGTTATCTCCATAAGATACCTAAGTTATTTTTTTGTATTTCCGAGGATTGAATGTTTGTCCTACGACCAAAAAATGCGCTGTATTTTTTGTTCTATTCTGCAGTACATGTATGATGTATTTTGTACAGTTATTAGTAGTATATAATTATTTTATGCTATTTGGAATCTAATCCTACTGATGTGGTACGATTTCAGTAATTCGATCTAAATTTGGGTTTACTGCTTCAAATGTTAATTACATTAGCATACAAACACACACACACACACACCAACACACACACACACACACACACGTTCTAAATCACATTACACCACACCACACACACAACACTCACACATTTCAGATACTAAATGCTGGTGTATTATTCTTATTTTTTTGATTATAATGTTTCTATTTATTAATATGACCTTATTGTACACTGGTCAATATTGTTATTTTACGTGTTGCAATTGTCTGTACCATTTTTTGTCTCAATTACAGTAATAACTCAATAGATCTTATGAATGATCAACCCTACCACTCCATAATTATTTAATACTGTATGGCATAAGTATGCTCCAACTTCCCATAAGTCATTAGCACACACACATTTTTTTTGTTGGTTTTAAACACACACACCACCACCACCAACACACGTTCATGACATACACAAGTAAATAGACACAAACATTCAGACCCATTACTAACAATGATATTCTTTCACAGAGAATGTTACGAGAATGTATAATCTGCTAGATTGTAGGTAAATTTATTTTTGCACTAAATGGTGCAACTATCATATGTCGGATCTTATACTCACTCACAAAAACAAACCCCACATGCCACACAACACACACACACACACTCTTTCCCTCATTAAACAATACTACCAGCATGTATATTAAATCTTTTTTTGAATTTACTGCATCTAATATTATGTTCTATATTATACAACGGCATGCAATTGTTACTATTGTACCAGTATTTTGGTAAGTTGTATAATATTTCTAAATACCTGTTGTACTGTTAGTTTGTTTTGTTAATAATTTCCACACCTTTGGTTTTGGGGTATTTTTATTCAAATAAGTTCATATAAAATTGGTGTTTGATATATTAATACTTAAGGTATTGTGTAGTTTTATATGGCATTTGTGTATTTGGTACCTTAGTCTTAGTGTTCTTCATGGTCCTGACTCCTTTGCCTGGTCTTTTCCAGCCTCAAACATTTATCCACCATTTCCCCTGGATTTCTCACTCTGAAACTTTAGGCTATAAACACTACCACCACTTCACAAACCTCAAGTCCGCGTCAATTTCAATCCATAATATCAGAGGCGTACTAATGCAACTTCTCTAATAATTGGCAACATATATATAAATCGACCGACCCTATATGGCCTATAATTGCTTTCATCTCAAAGTTTACAGAGCTCAGGACATCCACCGTCCAATTAAAACCTAAACTAATTTAAAACTTAATCCGCTAAACAGCCATGGGTTGACCAAGGTCTATTAAATCACTTAAAACTAAAGAAAAACTTTAAAAAAATAATCTCCAAACCGACTTTCGAAAACAAAATTAAATATACTACTACCGTAATCATCTTAATTCTCTTTTACGGCGAGTAAAAAGTCTTACATCACTATAAAATTGAAACTAATAAAACAAACTAACAAATGTTCATACACTAAATCAATTGTTCTTTCGCAATAAGGAAAACCAAGCTACCGGCTTTTTTCCTAAATACGGATGCAACAATTCGTCACGACGAGGAAATAGCCGAAACTACAATAATTTTTTTGGCTAATATCGGTAAAGTGTCCTTGCGGAAAAATATCTGTACCATCTAAAGATTTCAAGCCTCTATCATCTTAGAAAATCGAAAACAAAATTAACATATACTACTTAACGTAATCATCTTAATTCTCTTTTTCGGCTGAGAAAAAGTCTTACATTGCTAATAAAATTGAAACTAATAAAAAACCCACACTAAACAAATTGATACACTAACTCAATTGTTAGTTCGGCATAGGAAAAACCAGCTACGGAATTTTTCCTTAATACGGATGGCAACAAGATCGCAACGACGAAGGAATAGCCGAGAAACTACAATAATTTTTTTGCTATATAGGTAAAGTTCCTTGCGGAAAAATATCTGAACCATCTAAAGATTTCAAGCCTCCTTTAATCAGCTTATACTAATCCCCAATAGTTTATTCCTTACCCCAACAACCGCTGAAGAAATAATCGAGCTAACATCTAAGTTGAAGAACAGTTACAGCAGCGGTTCTGATGACGTCAGCAACGATTTACTTAAACAATCATCAATCCTATTATTGAAGTCATCTGCCCATATAATTAAATCTTCGCTTCACGGGACTGTTCCCTCTCTTACTTTAAAGTAGCCAATCATTCGTGATTGAGTTCGTGGTCCATGGACACGACTCTGGTCACTCTCGAAAAAAAACCTTCAAAATACTTTAAATTCTTGTGTTTATGACTGCAAAAACTTTGCATTCCATCTTATTTGTCACCGTAGAAGCTGTTGGTGCGATTCAACGAAAAAAAAAA
>JAMKCH010036074.1:0-14894 GCA_023653785.1 Ophioderma brevispina
TACAGGTGCGAACAGAGCTGACAGGACTTATACAAGTGGTGTATGCCGGGAGGGTTGATTATATGTACCGCTTTTTTTTCGATCCGGCCCGCTACACTGCAGCAGCTACAGTGGCGTAGATCTAACGTCCAGTGAGAAGCAGGCTTAAATCGTGATAGGGGAGATGATATGTAAAATTAAACATAAAACCATCTTCTCTGCTTTCTGTACGGTTTTTGTAGTCAAGGTAATTGATCTATGATTCCTACATACAGGTATTTGTACACATTATATCGCTTGCTTTACATCTGAACGGGGAGACTTTGTGTTACATACAGGCCTTCAGTGTAAAATAAGTACCCCTCGATCCTATATGCGGTGGAAACCGGGGGGGATTGCGATATCTTCCAACTGAACTTAATCATAGACTTTATTTCCAGACGGTTATTCTTCCAACTTAATTTAAACTCAATTTAGATTTATTAATCATCTATTTTTAAAAACGGCTGCAAAAACGACTTGGTTGGTGTGACCTTAAGCAACGTAGGGCGCGCTCACCAGTACGAAGACCTTAGAGAGGCTATATGGCTGCCGCAGTACTTGTATAAAAAGGCCCATGTGGGCTTTTGTAGCGTCCCGAACGGGACTAGTTTAGAATCCCGTTTCGGTTGTTTCCGAGGAGCTGATAGTAAAAAAAAAAATCATTAACCTTAAACGTTATTTTTCGACGGTTCCAGTTCCAAGGGAAAGTAACTATTATTTTCCTATGATATGTTTTTTACTATAACAGTCTAAGCTTTCAATATTTATTATAATGCATATTAAAATATCCCTATCATTTCTTATTGATGGATACTAACATCACATGGCTATTTCCTTAATACATGTAACAAGGAAAAAGTTGCTTTGACAAAAATGAGTATCTGTGGATGATGTCGTGTTCAGGGCAATGGTAACTTGTGAAAGGATTTTTGCCATGCATTGGCATTTATCCATATCCCATTTTCCAATGATCAGGCAATATCTTATCAAATTGTTATTTGCTTGTTTATGTGTTATAGCACTAAAGGTCCATTCCAGACTTCACTGCTCTGCATTGCAGTGAAATGGATGAAATCATCTCTGACTCAACACAGCAGCAGGGTCAGTGCCAATTGAACTCAGTCATTGAGTCAGAGATGGTTTTCATCCAGCTCCACTGCCGGCAGTGAATTTTTGCAGTGACATGTGCAGTGAATGTGTGAATGAACCTTTAGGCAAGAAACATTTGTATGCACTATATGTTTTATATAAAACAAATATTGAACTGCTTGGGATTTGGAGATGGTGGGCTTCATATGTTCACACGATCTCGTGATGGGGAAATTAGTAGGCCAATCTCCAGTAACCTCGCAGTGCAGTGGAACGATTTTCAAAGTGGAGGCACTAACTGGACACTTTAATTCAAAACTTTTCAAACTTACCACATTTCTCGTGCAGGGTAGTGAGCTTTGACATTATTATCAACCACTTTTGAAAAGTGGGGGGTGGCAAGCCCCTTCACTTTCAAATGGAGGTGCCCTGGCCCCTGGTTCTGAAGGATACTGTAACATCGGCCGTGGCGGCGGTGGTTGACAAATGGGGGTCAAAGTGAGATTTTTGGGGAAAAAAAAAAAGTGGTAATTCTGGGGGGCACAAAGTATCAAATATTTGGAGATTTTAAACCAATTTTGGCCCCAAAATCCTGATTTTTCCCAAAAATGTGGTGATTTTGGCTCCAAATTGCAAATTTGCCAAAAAAATCCCTATTTTTTCTTTCAGCCAGGGGGAAAAACTAGGGGAAAGAAAAAGATTTGGGGGAAATAGCCTCCATTCCCCCTCCCCCCATTGACACCCCCGCACTCGGGTATGTATTTGCACCCATTTCCGATAAGCAGTTAATATTTGCATATTAACTTTTGTTAGTCACTGGATGTGAACATTTTGTCTTATTATAAGGTGCATTGTACTCCAGAGGGACTTTACAAATGCGAGATGTGCACAGCAATCTTCACCCAACGAAAGACAATTTAGGTCGCATGAGTTTGTAACTATGCGCAATGTTTCCAGATGGGTACGGTTGCCCTACATGTGGCTTGAAATACTACTTTTCTTGCGAAAGGACTGGGTGGATCACCATGATGTCCCATGGCAAACCAAAGTATAATTGTGCAAGTACTCTGTGGAACGAGCGTCAAGGGAATCAAAGAATTGGTGGGACATGAGAGCCACGAGGAACAAGATTCCCAGCTTAATGGTATTTTAGATTTTAACTTGTGTATTCTTTTTAGAAAATAGTTTTGAGCTCCCTTTAACTACTACAATGCCAAATATGTATTTTTTGAAAATGACGTCATCTTTATTGTTTGTTTGTTTTGATTTGTTACTTTTGTGTCATTAATACTGTAAATAGTGAGTCTTAGTTTTTTTAGGCCTGAGTCAGGTAATTACAGAGAACTCACTAGTCCAAGGCCAAGGAGAAATTTATTATTAGTTTACTTTGGAGCGCGCATCAGATTAGCCTTTGTGTGAAACATATTCATTATTTTGGAAAATTTGTTTTTCTTAATGATAAAAACAAATTTTCAGGTGCTCAAAAAAAAAAAAGTCAAGCATCCCTTCATGTTTTAAAAGAACAGGACGGAGCAGGAGATGTACGTTGAATTTTACTTTTTACTTTTTTTCCAATTTCGTTGAGATCAAATGTTAATGATAAAGGTTGAACTGCATCAAAAACCAAGTTTTAATAAAGTACCAATTATTTTATGTGAAGGGGGTTTGTACCCTAAAATCTCGAAAGAAGAAAAATAGTTCCATGGAGCTTCACCAGATTTTATGGCTAAAATTGGCATTGAAATATTTTTGGATTTCAGGAGGAAATGGAACCATTCTCTGTTACATCTGATTTTAAGCAGTTGCCTTGGGAGTAGTGGTTGTCACAGTGTTAACATAAATAATGACTTTCTTCCTCCAGATTTTTGTCTTGATTGTCATTATACTTGGTGCAAAAAATGTTTAAAACGGGGGGTTTTAAACTTTAAAAAAAATAAACCTGCAGATACTCCGGTTTTTATTTAGGCACCTGTAAACATCTGTTTATGTAATAAAGAGTAAGTGTTAGTAGTGTTATAAACATGCCTTTAGATGTACTAATGAAATGGCAGTAATAATGAATAATGAAATCAGACCTCATCCAGTGGGGCACATTGTGGTGTAGTGGACCAGCGCTCGCCTCATAAGCATTTAAAGGTTGTGGGTTCGAGCCCCGCTGTCGCCAATTGTTGTGCACGTGCGCACAAGGTATTTTACCTCGCTTGCCTCCTCCACCCAGGAGTACAAATGGGTACCGACTCATGGTGGGAGGAGTGGCGAACCCTCACAGCAAAATTATACGAGGGGAGTATTGGCCCCAAACGACAAAGACAGAGAGATGGGCACTCCGCCCTGCGGGCCACACCCTTTGCATTCATCACTAGTTTAAGTGATCCAACAGGAAACTAAGAATCAACTTCCATTGGCCTTGGTAGTAAATTATCAAATTAATCTTTGCGGCCGTGAACTATGTGAAAGTAGAAATACTTGTGTGATTATTTTTTGCACATTACTGATTTTAAACTTTTTGCTTGTTTTAAATTTAAAGCACAAATAAAAAAAATAAAAAAAATAAAAAAAATATATTTGTGTATTGAATTTTTAGAGAAGTTACTGAGTAATTGTCACGCTGACAAAGTCGGAAAGGGGACTATAAAATGGGGCTCGTCTGTCCGTATGTCTGTATGTCCGTTATCTGTGAAAAAAATGTTACCCTGGAATGTCCGTGAGAAAAATGTTAACCCTGGAACATTTGGGCCATATCGTTTGTTATAGCTAGGGTAGCAAATTTGTGGTATCTTGTAGGGGAAAGGCCCTACTTACAATGTAATTCATTCCACCAGGGGTCCTCCTCTGGCTCTGTCAGGGGGTAGGGAAAAAAGAAGATTACAATTGCACAAAAATGGTCAACATGACCCATATTTTTTTCTAGATGAGCTATAGAGTAGCAAAACTTGGTATAGTATAGGGGGCACAAGCCACTACTAACCTGTAATTCATTCCCTGGGATTTCTCCCCTGGGTCGGCGGGGGGGGGGGGAGGGAAATATAAAAAAAAGGTCAAATTGCACAAAAAAAGTCAACATTTGGCAATATCTTTGTTCACAGAGAGTAGAGTAGTCAAATTTGGCGATATTGTAAAGGACACAATCTCTTACTAACCATGTACTTTATCTCTAGGGTCCTCCCTAGGTCTGTCAGGGGGGTGGGGAAATTGTCCAAAAAGTCAACATTCACAAGCAAGGTCACCATTTGGCCATGCTTGGTGGGTGCTGAACATTGGCCCCATTGACCTTTAGAGTATTTTTTGTTGAGTTTGAGTTACTCTCTGAGTTATGTTTAGAGTTATTTTTGGTGAGTTACGGATGAGTTCATTTATGAGTTGTTTTAGAGGTATTTTGCCAAGTTATGGATGATTTCAATGGTGAAATGTTTTTAGAGTTATTTTTGATGAGTGTATGGATGGAGTTCATCAATGAGTTTTATGTTTGTAGAGTGATTTTTTTCGTGAGTTATGGAGAAGTGCATTGACGATTTGCTTTTGTGAGTTATGGATATTTAGGCAAACATGTTGAAACTTATTTTGGTGGATGGTTTATCTAGGGTGGGATTGTCTACTGGTCCGGTTTAAGGCGGTTGGCCATAGAATTAAGCGGGCGTGGCTGTGTAGTTTACACTTTTTTACTCTTTAGTGATCGCCACATTTGGAGGGGAATATTTACGCATCGCGTAAATATGAGTTTGTATGTGAGTATATCCTCAAAACATTGTTCAGTAGTTTTTGTATGGTTTTTTTCCTAGTGACATGAGGCACATGGTTTTTGACAATCAGAGCAATTTTGCCATTGTTGACAGACGTACTTTAACACAAGTATTTCAAAATTTTGTGATAAAAAGAGAATCATTCACTTGTTTGAATTATGCCTTCTGATTGCGTATCCAATTAGCACAAGAAGAAGTGGCCGACTATTACAGGATTAGGCAAATAGTTTGTGATATGCATGAAAAATTGTTAAAGAGCATAAGGGAAGGGCCAAATCCAAATATCATGCTTAGTTTTTGATCCTGCCAGATCACTACAAAACTAAGCACACCTTGATTTATGGTAGGTTTTTATGATAATCACAATAATCAGAGGTGTGCTTATAAATTTTGTGCGGTCACCTCGAAATCCAGATGGCGGCCAAAATGGCGGCCGTTTTGGATACCGACAGTATTTGAGGGTAAGTCCTAGGTGAGCTCCAATCACCTGGTGTTGGTGTAATATTGAAGATAATGAATTTCTACTGATGACACCCACTTTTTTGGGTTTCGTTGTTATCTAACACCGTTGGGCCCAAAAAGGGCATATTTTTGCATTTTTTCAACACAAGCGCGGTTCTCGAACACAAGGGTGCCTGGGTGCGCGATCACTTGCTTATGATGAAGTTGGCAAATGATGATTAGCAAGAGAACAAATGCAATGGAGAGAAGTGTTACAAAGGTTACAGGGGTCACCAAGTCACATGAGGTCACCCACCTGCACCCCACCCTGCCTCCGACGACGACCTGACCTCCGAGCACCCTCCCCATCCCTGGACACCCCCACCCCATCCCCCTTCGATCCCATCCTTTACCCTCCCGGCGACGGATTTGTGAATGGGCCAAAGGTCACATGAGGTCATCAAGGTCGGGTGAAGCGTCATCAAGGTCACATGAGGTCACCAAGGTCTCATGTGAGGTCATCATGGTCACATGAGGGCACCAGGTCTCATGGGGTAAACAAAGGGCACATGGGGTCACAAAGGTAACAGGGGGTCGCAAAGGCACATGAAGTCACCAAGTCACACGTCCCCAAGGTCGCAGGCACAAAGGTCACACAAGGGCACAAAGGTCACGTTGAGGTCACAAGGTCAACATTGAGGTCATCAAGGTCACATGAGGTCACATGGGGTCACAAGAAGTCACCAAGGTCACACCAAACCCCCCCCCCCAATGGTCACAAAGGCACACAAGGTCACCAAGACCACATGAGGTCAACCCTCCCTCCCCGAAGACCCCCCCCCTTCCGATGCTCCCTACCCAACGCGCACCCTACCCAACGCACAAACACCCGACCCCTCCCGACGCCCCCACCCCCCCTGACACCCCACCCCTCCTTGACGCACCCCACCTCGCCACTAACACCCCACCATGCCCCCTCCCCACACCCCACCCTGCATCCTCCCCAACAACCCACCCTGCCTCCATCCCCCTCCCAAACCCCACCATGCCCCTCCGATGTACCATTTTAGCGATTCAGGCAATACGCATATTAATTCTTTGCTCATTTGCATACCTTAAGCCGCATGTATAAGGAACTTTCAAATAGCAAAGAAGATGCGCACCAGACTGGTTTTCGTGCAGTGACGGAATTTTGCATATTCACATGTACCGTTTCAAAATATAGCGATTACGCTGATTTTGCATATTAATTAGCTCATTTACATATGTAACTTGTCCGAAAATATGCCCAACATCTAATCAGACCGAGAACTCTTTATCACGCTTTCCTTCCACCAAGTTAACTCATTATACGCCTTACGGAACTCCCGATAACTTGCACACAATACCTTGAGGAAAAGGGTTATTATTTGACCGGCAAATATAAGTAATTAAATATTCATGATATGCAAATGATGCAGCCAAAAGCTACAACATAAATTTGGTCCTCACTCTATCACCCTACCAAGTATGAAGTAAATCGGGATTAGCTTTAGCCAACCCGGCATTTTCAAAAAAGGTTACCGAAATGTCTGAACAATAGCAAATAAGCTAATTAAATTCATGAAATGCAAATATGCAGCCAAAAGCTACAACATGATATGGCCGGCACCTCACTCTATCACCTATCAAGTGAAGTAAATCGGGATAGCGTGTAGCCTCCAGAGCATTTTGAAAAAGGTTAACCGAGCGTACGGAGGACGGACGGACGTGGACACGGACACACCAGAAAGTTGATAGAGGGTCCTCCATGAACATTCGTTCAGGCGACACAAAAATGATGCGGATGAAATACGTTACCTCATATATCAAATTTGTTCTCATAATTGGATCAAGACTTCTCAGGAATTTGACCCTCCTATCATGATGCATTTTGTGTGAAAAGCACAGGATCATAGCAAGTTTAACTTGAAAGTTATGTGTCTAAGAATGAATGGGTTTAATCACAAAAAATGCCCATTTGCCGACATTTCTCTAAACACATTGAACAATTGTGTGGTCCATACCATATATAAAATGCTATATGACAATTTTGATCACCTAACTTTAATAAATGTTTGTTTCAGTTGCTGCCAATGGACTGTTGATTCAACTTTTTTGAGGTAACCTCTAAAATCCAAGTGGCCGAAATGGCCGCTGCTTTGACAAAACAATGTTTAAAGGATAGCGGGTTGAAGAAGCCTCCAATTAGCATGTGATTGGTGTCACTTTAAAAGCAAAAAATTTTCTACAGGATTATACCCTGCTTGATGGAGTTTAAGGTGGGTGTTAAAGGTGGTCTATGCAGCAAAAATGTGAGTTTTAACATTTTTACCAAAAAAGAGATCAAGAGAGAGACATTGTTATACATCAATGAAAAGTCTTATTCATGAGAGATACTTATACTTTGTAGGCATTCGTAACGTTAGGGGATTTTTTGCATGATTATGACATGTCTTGTGGTTCTAAACTTTTGGAACACTTTTATCCCTAAGTACTGACAGTGTTTAGTACAGTGCGGTAGAGGCAGATGCTATGCATCATGGGATTGATTAAATCACCCTCTGGGAGAAGTGCAAATCCTGTACATTTCATTCCGATTTTTTGAACCCACATTAGTTGGGGGGGCAATCGGCATTGCAGCCGCCAAAGTAATCCACAAACCCGGGGGGGGGGGCACTCCCAATCTTGGAAGTGACCTTTTTTCAGCACGTTGTCACCAAATGAAACTTTTGAAAATGTCACACCAAAGCCCCCCCACCCGTCTTTTTTTATTATACCACTGTCACCCAAAGACCCCTATTTTTAAGAAATTTTGCAAAATCTCACCCAAAAGACCAGTTTTTGGAAAATTTTGCAAATCGTCACTCAGAAACCCCATTTTTAAGCACTTTGTCTGTCTGTCGCCCAAAGACCCTATTTTTCAGTCCGTCACCGATTGCCCCTGAGTTTGGAAGCGTGAGCCTTACAAAAGAAGAAATTTACAAAAAAAAAAGGACTTGGGAGGAACAAAAAACAACAGAGGGAGGGAGGGAAAGGACAAGGTGAGAAAAGAAATTTGAATTTCAAGTGGAGCATGGTAAATACATCCATGGACCGTGTGGAGATGGAAGGTCTTGGGCTTGAGTGAACAGTGCCTTATTATGTTGTACCCTTGGTAGTTGGCCCCATTCCTTTTTTTAACGTAAAGGAAATCATGGAAAGGAAGAAGTTGGAAGATCAAATCTTCCAGAAACTATACATGGTGGACCGAAGTTCATTCCATGTAAGGAAAGGGAGAATGTACTCTTGGAACCTGCATAAAAAAGTTAATAAGAATGCTTCAGAGAATGTGGTGTCATTCTCTAGATAGCCACAATAAAATACCTTTCTCTATGCCATTGAAAGCAAACAATACAGCTGTGAAGTGGATGAGCTCCATATTTAAGCCCATCACATGCGATTTCAAGTTTTGTTCCATTGGTGTGACATTGGAGGGAATGTAACATGTTCTGATGCAGTTCCTGTCAGAAATAGACATTAGCTTGAAATCCATACCATACCACAAGCAGCTGATCCATACAATGGCATCGGTATCCGGGCCGCGATATTTTTTTCCGCAGGTAATTGTGCAATTACGCTATAGCTTGAAAATATTACAAGTTAATACGGAAAAAATAATTTTGCATCCAGGGCGGTATTACGAAAACCATTCAGCTGGTGTCCAGTAATGAAGCATAGTGGGCATGCGGGCTTAGTGGTGTTTTGTAGATTCATAGCATGTGGATCCCAATGTTTTGTAAACTAAGACAAGTCACACGTCCACATATAATCCTGAAACTTGAGATTCATTTGCACTATTCAATTAAAGGTGACTCACAGATTTTCCGAGGAGGGTGCCCTCAATTTTCAAACAAATCGGCTTTTTTGAAGTTATAAATAGTGCTGTCCCTATTTGACATAGCTAAGTCAGATTGAAGTCCTTAGAAAAATCACAACTTGTTATAAAATTTCCGTATTGCCTAAACTTTGAATGAGCTTTAGGGCGGCTGTTTTTATTCCACTTGACTATTTTCAGACCAAAAAATTTTTTCAAAATCTCTGAGTCAGCCTTAAGAAATTTGCTAAGGCGTTTGCTTGACCTTTCATCTCTTTGGACCTTCTTAGGCTACTTATGAACTTGTGGTTGGGGCTAGCAATTATTGGGGAGAAGAGGTTTGCGCCTGCTCTCTCGGGGACTCTGGTTTGATGATATTGTATAGGGTATTGGAAAAACACTGTTGCTGATGCATGGAGCACTAAATTTCAGACGCCTAAAATGTAACTTATTGAACACCTGACACTACTCAACACTAGGGTTCGTTACGTTTCTGTGATAAATACTTCCAGTTCATTAAATATGTGAAAAAGAGAAGAAAAACTAATTAAATGATTACAATCAAAAATACTATTCCATTTTGTGTGCCTCAGAGTAAAAATAAAAAAAGTTAGATTTTTGGTCAGAGTCGCTGATGTTCTGAAACCTTCGAACATTGGCGTGTTTTTACGTTTGAACACATGGTGTCAGGCGTCTGAAGTGTACAGGGATTGCACGTGTCCAAAGGGAGTGACAAGAATAAGCCTATCAATCAGCTATTTTATCTGGAGAACGAGTCAGATCATTAAATATCAAGAAAACGTTCACGATTAAGAGTCAGACACAGATGATATCTATACTAAGTTAGTACTTAGTAGTATTCTTCACATAGACTGAAAAAGAACAATACAGAACAGAGATAAAGGACAAAATGAATGTTTTAATCATGTATGTATTGCCAAAGTATGGGGCAATATTGGAGTAACTTCACAAATAAGTTTTATCAGCACTTTTTGGCCAAATGGCATATTTGAAAATGAGCAACCTGTAGCAGTTAAGCATGCTACAAGCAGTTGTTAAGCAGAGTTTCTATTTACGAGCTATGTAAAAGAGTAGGTTTTAAAGTGAAAACAGTAGTCATTTTGGGATTCCTGGGTGCCCTTTTGGGTGCTATATGTACCCTGCAGATAGTACAAAATCTTAAAATTGCTATATGAGGCACATCTGTCCAGTAATGAGTACAGGTACTTGATCATTAAGCCTTACATGTTTATACAGATGTGCTAAAAACTGTGTTTGTGATGTAAAACATTTTACTTGGCCACTATAACCGTGTGACAGAATATGTTGTTAAAAGCTGGTTCTTTCACAGTGTGCATATTTCATAGGGGACAAAGTCATTCAAGTAATAAAGTAATCATGAATAAGAATTTTCATTGATGTAGAAAAAAAATGTCTTCTTTCTTGATCTCTTTTTGGTTAAAAATGTAGAAATCTCACATTTTTGCTGCATATACCACTTTCAATGAAAACCATAAATCAAGGTATAATCATGAGACGAAAATTTATTGCTTTAAAATTAAAATGACACCAATCACATGCTGATTGGAGACTTTCTTCAAAACCCGGGATCCTTAAAAAATACATGGTTTTGTCAAAGCAGCAGGGCCATGTGGCCCGCCATCTTGGATTTTGAGGTTATCCGCAAAAACATTTGAATCAGCAAGGCCATTGCAGTTAACTGAAATCAAACTTATACAGTTAAGTGATCAAAAAACTGTCCATAATAGGCATTTATTATATGGTATATTGACAACACACATTTTGTTCATGTGGTTTAGAGAGAAATGTGCAAAATGGCGCCGTTTTTTGTGATTAAGACCCCATGCATTCTTAGACACCTATAAATTTTTAAATTAAAAACTAGCTATGATCTGTGCGTCACCCAAAATTTATTGCACCATAATGAGGGCAAATTCATGAGAAGTCTTGACCCATATGAAGATACAGTTTTGTCTATGGGGGAGAGACTTATTCAGTCAGCATCATTTTTTGAAAAAAAAAATGACAAAAATATTGCCTTTTGGCCCAAAACGGTGGTAGTAGATAACAACGAAACCACAAAAGTGGTATCATCATGTAGATAATTACAACCATTATCTTCAAATAGTGAACACAAGAAACAAGGTAATGAGGCTCCGTAGGACTCCCCTCAAAATCCTGTCGGTTAGACCAAAACGGCGGCCATTTGGGACGCCCTCTTGGATTTCGAGGGGACCGCCAACTAAATTTAATAGCACACCTCTGAATTATTGTGTATTATCATAAAAACTACCAAAAAATCAAGGGTTTACTAGTTGTAGTATCTGGCAAGTAACATGTATTTTTGATTTTGGACCTTCACTTCCAATAGATACTGAAAGAGTTGCAAAGATTAAAAATTAACAAGCCAAACCAAATTCTCATGATTTGCAATACTGCCAATGGTGGCCTCTGAGAGGTAATTTGTTTACACTCAGTATGGTAGAAAATTAACGGCTGACTCAGAGATTTTGAGGAGGGCGTCCTCTTTTTCAAAAAAATCGTGTTTTTTGCATATACAAATGCTTGTCCAAATACTAATTCCTGTATGAATAGCTAAAGCCTCAAATCGAAGTCCTTTCATATAGAAATCACAATTACGTTATTATAAAATTCCGATCCGGAATTTTGTTAACACAATATCCTATGGCACGTAATTACTGTACATAATGTTTACTGCATGAAAAAACGAAAATCCGAACTTTGGATGAGCATTTTGGTTGATATCTTTAGTTATAGTTGACTATTTTAATTAGTACACAAAAAAATTATATTTGAAATCTCTGAATCAGCTTTAAATCAATTCATCTGAACTTTACGACTTTGATGAGTGGCAACGTTTCATGTTTATCCAAGACCATCAGTAGGCTTGACAATGCGTCTTGGATAAGACTTGAAAACATTGCCAATCATCAAAAATAGTAAAGTCCAAATGACCATGATTTCACTTCGGCCATATGATTTATACATGGATGAATAAAAATCTACAAAAATGTAATGTTTACCCTCTCATTCATGAGGAAAAGTCGACCTCCAGAATAATGATGTAATACCAAAAATACACCTAACATGTTACTGTTATTTGATTTGTAAATATAACAGTTTATTGCATGTAATGCACACTAAAACAGATATTTTACAATAAACTAATCCTTTTTGCTCTATTTATCTTTTGTTAAGCTGTTATCAACATTTGGCCAAGAAAAAAAGGTTTGTTTTAGCTTTATTGATTACATATGATTGGCATTCAGGTTATGTAACACTTTGTTAGTGGTAATTAACATACAGTGAAATGTAGTTAATTTTGATAATTTTGTGGTTATTTTGCAGATGGTTCTATATGTTTTAATCATTTATTGATTTACCAAGTCTGTAAGTGCAAAATCTAATCAGTAGATTTAATTCAGGACTTGGAATATGGGGCAGAAATGGAAATATGGGTACAGTGATGTACACATTATACAAAGATCAGGGGCGGTGCCAGGTAAAATCATAGGAGCGGCGAACATCTAGGGGGTGTGAAACAGTACAAATTAACTCATATAGGTTAAAAAACCCTACCTTTAGACAATTTATTGCTTAAACCAGTTTGTCTGAATTTGAAAACTATCAGGGGGCGGCGCCCATCCCTGCCACCCCCCTGGCGACGCCCCTGCGTTGATTGTTGTAATATTAGCAGTTGATGACAGGGGTGGCCAGAATCGGAAAAGCAGGGGCAAAAGGAGTTAAAAATTGCAGTTATCAACAAAACACATTGAAGGTGGTTCACATAAATCTGTACACATGTATGTAGCTAGGAATTTCATATACCTGGCCACTTGATACACAATAATACTACTTCAATAAAGTATTCTGCATGAATGGTATTTACGATAACTCGCGGTATTCATTTTGCCCTGCTTTACCGATCTCTGGGAGCCCCCCAGCTATTGAAAACAATTGCCAAACTTACACTTTGGTGTTTTGCGTAGTGACATAAGGTGACGTATGCCAATGTAAAGAAGATAAAATCCGGCGGGGTCACAGTCCGGGCACATAGATGATAAAGGAATAAAAACGTGAAAAAAATGTGCGCGAAGAGTCAAAACTGCATTGAGTGCCCTATTCTTGACCTGTGTGCAGCATGAGTACGGCGGACTATAATTAACTTCTACAAACACGTTAATAGATATGGAGAAGTAAAATAGTGGTATTACATAGGGGAAAGAGGGGTAAGTTGAGCCATTTTTACATTGTGATTCTGCTCATGAAGAAATATAGTTAAGAGCCAATGCAGGGTTACAAGGAAACAAATTATGTTACTTAGTTAAAGGTCACAAATTTATGAACAATATTTGCATAATCTCATGAGAGCATTCACCCCAGAGGCGAGGAAGTTGAGCAGTGTGGGGGTAAGTTGAGCCATCCATGAGAAATACTATATTCATTGTATTGAAATCCAATTTGCCATTTTTCCAATTTTTCAAATGGTTTCAAAGTATTTTCCAAAAAACACCTTTGATTAGGGAAGTTCAGTTTAAAGAGACACTGGGCACATTTTAAAAATAATGCAGCTCAAGATTTTTCAAAATCGATATTTTTGCATGGTTGTAAGGCTGTTATATACAAAAGCCTCACCCGAAATGATTAAGACCAAATCAGTCTCCTTATGGGTACAGAACGATTTATAATTTCAGCAGACGACGAAAATGGCCATTTACATTTTTAACACAAGAACACGCACGCCGTATGAATGTTTCCCACGTCATGCCACGGTTTGAATTCACAGTCTATAACCGTGTGTTTTATATCTTGAGTACGAGTCAAACATATCATGTAATATACACATTGTGTTAAGTATGGGAAAACTTAAAAGTAATAGCCTACAAAATTACCTGGATGTCTTTATCCTATCATATCCATGTCTCTATTTGTTTTGGGGTATGTTATTTTATGTGTAAAATATATCTCGTTCTTCCAAATGGCTAGACTATCATTGAGAGCAAATTGAGAAATTCATATTTTGTGAAAAATGGCCAGTGCCGCTTTAAAGTTGAAAATAAAGAGTTTATGATATGATTCTACGTGAGATGATGGGATCAACTTAAAACCCCACATGGGATAGGCTCTAATGTTATTGTCATATTATCACACGCTCAATACCCAAAAGCGGGCCATTATAGCTTTTACCTTTGTTGGGGAAACTTGGCAAAAATCATAATTTTACAAAAAAATCAGAAAAAGATGCCCAAAATGAACTTTTTAATGCAACTTTTAATGTATGTGAAAGTGATTCATCCTCACATTTGAGAAACTTGTGTTATGCAATGTATAATGGATAGCATGTAAGTGAATTAAAGCAATAACAGCACATTTTTGGAAGAGTGCTCCCAATTTTCAAAATTTCATTTTTTGCACAGTTATGGGGGTAACTGTTGGTAACCGAACGAGAATGATAAAAATGTGTATTTATCATCAAATAAGCGATTTGTAATAAAAATTGGGATCCCAGATTGTATTAAAGGCAGAGCTGGATATAAGTTTATGGCCATCCACGAGGAAATAGTCACCTCAAGAAACATGGAACTCTAACTTGACTGCCTGAACCCATAAAACAACTAATAGATGAACGTAGACATGTACACAGCGCTATTTCCCGGCCTATTTCACATTGGAAGGCCGTTAACAGC
>JAMKCH010036075.1:0-15048 GCA_023653785.1 Ophioderma brevispina
ACTCATCTGTATCCGGGCATAAAATAGAACGCCAGACGGTGCAGATCCTGGCTTCGAAAACCGTAAAGATGGCACAAAAATACGGCCGACAAAAAAGGTTGTAAATCGCGTATTATGCAAATACGTAATGCATATTATCACCTTTAGTTGGATCATGTTAACAATACATAGCGGGAAGTCTTCTCTCCCCCAAGAAAAACCACCCTTTCTTCTGCTTAAATCGGCTATTTTGAGACCCTAAATGCGGCATCCGGGGAGTGGATCGCGTTTTGCCTTTCAAAAGCATCCTAAATCCGCGTTTTTTTCACGCGGGTGATTTCAAGTATTATTTTGAGTGCTCCCCTGGGGCTAAAACGTTCAAATCTTAAGATTGAGTTTCAGTCTGAATACTACTCCTATTTAATATTATTAGTATATATTTTCAAAGTTTATTTATTTTTTCTCATGATTTCACTTCTGTGTCATATGTCAGTATTACAAAAAACTAGCAAGTAGCTGCTGTACATAGGTTTATCGTCATCTGATAGCGCTTATGTGCACATGGTTCCCGGTAGTAGAATGTCCGGCATGACCTTTGACCTCATATCATATAACAATGTGTTGTTGATGACATTACATATTACAGGAACCTAATTCTAATCCAACAGCCAGATCGTTCTGTGTAAAATCGTAATGCTATTTGTTTGCAAACTAACAACATGAGTTCTCCGCATCCTCACATGCATGCACCTACACTTGTAAATCTGAACCTCATGATTGTGAATACAACAAACTGCGTGAAGTGAAAAAAGAAGCAACATGCAATTTTATGAGAACAAGCGATCTGAAAAATGCTGTCTACAGTGAGACAGAATTAGGCCTTGGTGTAACACTTTCTTTGACAAGCTCAGGCGCCCAGAGTTATAGAGATTCCCACAACAATGTCTCTTTTTGCATCTGGTTGGAAGTAAATACCACGTAGTCCGAGGTGATGTTGCATAAACCACTATGTCTTGTAAGCCAAACACTAGAAACAATGATTTCGCAGAGTGCACACCAGAACACACAAATTTTAAGAAGACCGAAACTATGATCCTCAGTGATTATCCTATTAAAGGCACATTTTGTGATCCACAGCCTCACCCCCCCCCCGATTTATATTATCTGAATGTGGCCCAAGATAGTATGTGTGCCAATCTGATGTGCAAATTCCACCACTCTAGAAGAAATTTATTAATTTTTATTTATGTCCGTATTTCGTTCCGTAAAATGGACAGAAGGATTACGACATTTTTGCTCATAACATTCAAATACGCAACCTCAGAATCAACTGAAAATTTTGGAAATAAGCATTTATCTGAGGATATCATAATGTTTAATAACACAAAATAATGTTGCTATAATCACAAATGCACCCCTTAAGTGTATTAAGAGATGCGCTAATGACTATGAATTAGACGAGTGTAACTGCAAGTAATACAAATATTGTGTGGCCTTCGTTCATCAGTGGTCAATTATACATCCAAACATGCATGAAGTGACACGAGAAAACATGCAATTTTATGAGACTTAAGCGCTACAAAATTTTGTTGTCTACCAAGAAACATGCTTATAGAATTCGGCTTGTAGTATGTGGGGAACTGTAAATTGAGGTTTTGGCTTAGTTTTCTTCATTTGTGCAATTTTAACATCAATGTTTTTCCAGCAACAGAATTCATTGAGAATCTGAAAACCATGAGTGTCATTTTAAAATGCGTTTTGGGTGTTTGTATAAAGGGTCAATACGTTTGGACAGGGGGTAAACAGGGGGTAAACAATAAAGTGTGTAAAGGCAAACGATAGATTTCAAGTCATCCATATATCCTTTGATATGTCTCAGTGATTTCATGTAGATTTAGGCACTCAATAGATTCTCTACATTTCATTTGGCTACAGAACTTAAAATAAAACAAGGTGAACTCGTATTAGCTTTCAATAGAAAACAGATGAATTTTCATATTTGCTCCTATAGGAAATTAGAAATTCAAATTTATTTTGTACAAAGAACAGTTTTCTCGTTTAAATCCTTTCAGATGGGGATCTTATTGATGGAAAGCTTTACACCATTGAAACAATCATAATTTTACATTTTAAGGTACACCTGTTATTTGAAATCTCTCATTGCAAAATGCCAACCTTTTTAAATTGTTTTCAGACAATACCAAGTTCGTTTGTTCATTAGTTAGGGTTCTAAAAAGGTATACTTTGCCTATATCTACGACCTAGTTGTTTTAATCACAATAGTCTCAGACAGTTCAAGGTCCTCATTAACAGAATGGTCCGAATTTGGACATTTCGAAGTCAAGGACATTTCATTTCATAACTTCGCTTAGACGGTATGATAGAAATTTTAAATAAGTTTTGAAGAGAGGAAACCTTTGGCTTTGCCAATAAAAGTTGCTTTTCAAAATAAACTTTGGCATTCAACAACACTCCCTTTTTTTTTCCAAAAATACGTTGTCAGAAAAAGAGACACTTTACCGTATTCAAGGTCTAATACAATTTACAAACAATTTCATTTCCATATTCATTGCCTCTTAGGTAAATAAGCTTAAGATATTGACGCATGGGAAAACACTACACAGACAAATATGGGCAGGAAAATAAATAATGAGTGTAAGCTTAAATAGTCCATTTTTCTTTGCATATTGCTCTGTTTTTAGAACGAAAGAAGTTATTGTTTGAAATGGCCTGTTTCAAAATCACAACAAGCTAATTGTTTTGTCAGTCAGGGTGAGCTCAAATAGTCAATGTTGCAAAGATTGTATATGTAAATTTTCACAATAATACAGTTCCACATGTAACCTATGCCGCAAAATATCTATCATACAGCTTAAGAATTATGTACTTACCCTTTTCAGCAAAATTTTCATCCTCTCAAATTGCCTCTTTGTGCGTTTATCACATATGTCAAAACGTAAATCATTGTATCACAGGTGGGAGACCAGCATTTTTAACAACTGTCGGCAGATGGATCTATGGTCTGTCACATCAATCCAGTATTTGCAAGAAGATTGTTTATATTATCCATGCAATATACATTGCAAAATGTAATATAAAGATGATTCCCTTACCATCCCTTACTTGCCTGTACTCCATGAACTGTTTGACAATCAAGGACAGAGAATTTACTTCAAGGTAGAAATCAAACATGGAAGTGTTGAGCATGGAGTGCGAAAATGCAACTATGTCTTTGGTTGGTCCTTAAAGGGGATGACCCCAATGTACGTCATCAATTTTTCATCTTGAATATAATAGCCTTCATCTGAAAACTTCATCTTTAAAGTTTGCGGCAATTATTTTCAACCTATTTTGAAGTGAGAGTAAAAACAAGATTTTGTAATCCCATAGAGTATGTAAAACTGATATTGGTTGAAACAAAATGGAGCATATTTTGCGCTCATAACATCCAAAAACAAATATCCTTTAGCTTAAGATTTCACAGGGTATATGAAAAAAATAGTAGCTTTCTTTTGATAACAAAATTTTTACAACTTCCGGTAAAATCTGGGGTCCCTAGGGATGAGGCTATTAGAGATCGGACCATGGACCCTGTAATTGGGTCATCACCCTTTAAAGGTCAATCAGCTTATACATGTACTACTTGAGTCTTGGGTAGTGGTCTTTGATTAAGCTTGCTGGCACAGCATTGCAGGGGTATAGAATGTGACATAAATGGAGTCAATGAACCTCGGGGCAGAGGCATGCCGAGGATACCGCCCATACAATACAGATTCGAATGCAGAGAGCAAACTGGCAATACAGCGGGACTTACCCCAAAACACCCACGTACAGCAGAAATCGGGAAAACCAGCCAACAGCAACAAAAACTGTAAAACAGATACAAAGTGGCCAAGGGGCCAGAGTAGGTAAGTGCATTTACTGTCGCATGACCTGTACAAGTTAATGTTAAAAACAGGATACCCACCTAATAGGGGTATTTAAAAAAAAAAATTATGTTAACCAGGTGAAAACATTAACAATCAGATCCAGTATCTAGAAGCTGCTATGGGATACAAGCTTGAATTTTGGGCCCCCCCCAGCTCAAAATGAAAATACCATATCCCTTACAATGTCAGAACTTGAAATGGAAGTAATAAAACTAATATTAAAGTCAATGTCAGGTCAGGTTTCATTTGAGGACTGTACTGGTATTCATGGTAACCGTACTACCCGTCCCAGGGCCGAGTGTCGGCGGCTAAATGTCACCCCCATCGGGTTCTAAGGAATCTGATGAGGAGGGTAGCTGGTTACCCTGAGTCGAATGAAAAGAAGATCTACCTACAAGGGAATCAGCTCTGGAGAGCTAATGGCGCCATCCAGCACAGGCTGCCTTGCATGGGGGCATGGTTGCCCAAAGGCTAGGCCCACCGCCCGAAAACTGTGGATTGACATCAGCATCCGGTCAATTATCTTTTGCTTCAATCAGGAAGGGCTCCGATAAAATTAAGGAATAGTTTTGAGTGTCTCAAATTTTTAAGAAAGTAGGGGGGTAAACAAGAATCAAGCCCCATTGAATGCAATGGACTGACCTTCTGTTCCCCCTACATTCAGAAACTAAGCATTTAAGGCAGTCAAAAACTATTCCTAATTTTAATCCTATGAATTCCACCAATATTTGCACCATTTTTTATCCAACTCGGAGCAATTTTAAAAATTGACCCCTGTACAAACTGAAATTGACCCTTATTATTGATGTGTGTTTAGCCTATAAAATCTGAAAACTTTAGGCGTACATATTACAAACTATACCTTTTCAGAATCCTTCTGAGTGAGGACACATCATGGTGTTGCTTTTCAACATGATTGATCAATTTACAAATTTGACCCCTGTACAACTTTGTTTTGGGCACCTCTCTTAAGGCACCACTGCGGCACTTAAGAATCACGTTTCAGGGGTTCCGGTCAGTCTGTTCAACATATTTAATCATCAAACCTTTTGTAACTTGAATGTGTTACAAATGTGTGCTAGCTTCCAGGGCTATAATTGGTATATTGAGCACATTCACTTCAAAAAAGATGCATTAAGTGGTAACAAAAGGGGCTACATGGCATCAATTAGCTAAAAGATGCATAACTATTCTGTGCATGCAAAAGAAGGTAGAAAAGATCTTAAATTCAT
Source organism: Ophioderma brevispina (assembly GCA_023653785.1). Taxonomy (NCBI): domain Eukaryota; kingdom Metazoa; phylum Echinodermata; class Ophiuroidea; order Amphilepidida; family Ophiodermatidae; genus Ophioderma; species Ophioderma brevispina. The sequence continues at coordinate 5,141 of JAMKCH010036075.1, forward strand.
GTGGAAAGGATGCTTACTACAACTTTAGTGCATTGCCAATGGCCTAGTAGTGGACCAAGGATATTCACAAAGATAATGAAGCCCTCTTTTTCAAAATTAAGGATTTGGTCACATGATCACAGGATACTGATTGAGAACTTGGGGCATCCAAAATAGCACAATTGATTCTGTAAAAATGGTAGTAAATGAATCTAGAATCACCTTGGATTTATCATTCACTTGAGAAATCTGCCAGTGTATTTGAGCCAGCCAACAAATAACATACGTGGGGTGTTGTATAAATTCAAAACAATGAGAGTAGAAGTTACAAAAACAGAAAGCAAGAAACAAAAACAGGTATGTCAGGACTTGCTAATAACATCAAAACCAAGGATTAGGTTAGTTGCACAAGTTATTGAGAAGCTAGTAGCTGCTTTCCTGGTGTAAGGACTATGGGCTCCTTCACTACAGAGAACTTGAAAGAGAAAAATTGAAAGCTCTAAAAAATTGTAAAGGAAATTTGAAGCAAAAATGGACCTAACAGAAAGAGCAAAAGCAGAACTGCAGTGGTGGATAGTAATTATTTATAGCTCATACAGAGCCCTGAACAGATGCCCACCCTTGTAAAAGTGATGCATCTGGGCTAGGCTGGGGAGGAACGGATGGAACAACCCACATAGGGGGTAGATGGGGGTCCAGAGAAAACAATGAAATAAAGTTCCTAGAGCTCTTGGCTGCATTTTTCACATTGAAGGCCTTTTTGTAAGAATATGCTAAATGCCTCTGTTCATATCAATATGGACAACTCATGGCAGTGGCTATTGTAGCCCATAGGGTAATTATAGATGATACAGTGCAATATATTTGCCATAATGATTTGGAATAGTGCCAAGAGAGTCAATTTGAGGTATCACTAGTTCATTTACCGGCATTTCAAAATGTGGTGGCAGACAGAAGTCACATCATTTGACGATCAGACAGAAGGGATGTGAACAGAAACATCTTCTTGGATTTGTGTAATTTTTTGAAAACCTAGTAGACTATTGATTCAAGACCAAATGCAAAATACAGATCATACATCAGTTGGATAACAGAGATATAATCAATTTAGTGCAATACACCAAAATCGATTTTGTGCCACTTTTATGCATGGGCAGAGTTATTTCGCCCCGTTATGCCATGCGTCTGGAAGCTCACAACATATTGCAACTTGACAAAAGAACAAAACACGATAAAGAATAAAGGCATTCTAGTTATAATCGACACAAGTTTTAATAGTCAACATATCAGTTCAATGAAAATATATTCTTTCATAAAGAATAAACAATACAAATATGTAATGCACGGCAATGAAATTGAGCTTTGAATTTATTACAAAATTGGTATCTGTTAAAATCTGCAAGAAGGAGGTAATTAGAAGGAATTAATTGCGACCAAAATAAACCACTCCCAAACTCCAAAGGAAATGGTTTAAAATATGGCACTATCTTTGTGCTTTACTAATGTTGAAGTAAAAAAAATTGAATTAGGAAGCAAAGTATAAAGTGTTGGTAGGAATTTGCATTTCAGCGATACCTTCAAGATCATAAAAACTTCCATCCACGGTTGACTGTCCGCTCATGGTTCTCTTCTAACAAACAACAGTACTGTCGAATGTTATCACTTATCTTAAGACAGAACTTGCTGATCATAACTTCCACTATTACGTAAATGTTTTCGTATCGTTTAGAGTTTCTTATTAAGTACTTCCCTTTTAAAGAGTTTACTATCTGTTCAAATGTGAATAAATTATGTTTAATTATGTTTCATCGTTTTCACTCAACCAACAAGTGGCACAAACTCGATGCTTGTGTCTGCAGTGAAACTGAGTTATCTCTCGAGGAAACCAAGAAAGTGGATGAAACAAAAAATACGAAAAGCCGGTTTTTGCGGTTTAGTGTGATGCATAAACGACTTACGTATGTATGCCGTATAATATTGCAAAAAAATTTGGTTTTTGATTGTACCATATTTAGACAGGCTGTATTTTTACTTCTTTTGTTATAATAAAGCTGATTGATTAGTTATTACACCGGTAAATAAATTTAGCCTCTTCAGAAAATTCATGTGTTGGATATGTTACTTCCAAGCAAAAGACAGCCAAATGATGTTAAACACGCCCACACCAAGGCTATCCTGCCATTGGCCCATATCTTAACACACATGTCAAACCTAATAATCTGTCTGATTACAAATTTTCTATTGGGCCTTGGATATGGAAATCTGAACACCAAATTCAATTCTACAGTAGGGCTAAACAATAAAGCAATTAAGGAAAACCACCCGGTTACCAGCTACATTCCATGTTGCTGGAAGAGACTTCATGTATGCATAGCAAAATTAGCATGGATTTGCCTGTGTCCTTAGGTACTCCTTTCAAAGGCTGACTCAGAGAGTTCCCAATGGTGCCCTCAATTTTCTACCAAATCTTGTTTTTGAATATACATAATGACTTGTAGATAAGTAATCTTTGTGGAATTATCTAAGTCAAATATATATTACTAATTTGTTATAAAATCCAGATCAGGAACTTTTGTTTTATACAGTCATCTAGACGGTACTTTAATACTATAAAAATATTTACTACATCAAATGGAAAATTCTCATTCATCTCAAACTTTGGAATTGAACATTTTAGGCAACTATATTTTAGTTCGTTGAATATCTACTATATTTCACCCTCACCGATCTCCTTGTACAGGGCGAACCGTTGTTGATTTCTTTATCACCCACAGTTTATGCCAATAAACGCTCACCCCGGCGCATTGGTCCGTCTGAGTGCGTTTACGCGGTAACGCTTTAGTCCGACTCGCTGTCGTCACGTTTAGACTCTGAGTACGCGTAAGTACACACCAGGTGCAAACTCAAAGCAACAAACAACCAAACTATCGTTTTGCTTGAGATTTGAAAAAATATTAGTCTAGAAACTTTTGTCGAACTGGGAATATTTTAGTGTTATAAGTTTGAGCATAGGCAATCATGTTCCTCTATTCACGATATTAATAAGTTTTCCTACCAGTATTTTTGTTGTTTTGAAGGGATTCAAAAGTGTTACAGAGTGTTCATCACAAATCAAAAACTCGCATCCATGCGTCGCGTATGTTTCCCGCTCCGGGGGCTTTTTTGATAAAAATACGCGGACGCATGATGCAGAGTTGTTGAGTTGTGATGAACCACTCTGTAACATTGTTTGAATCTCTAATATCACTGGTGATCTGTCTGTTTGTCTGACTGTGTGTCTGACTGTGTGTTTCCCAGAGACCGGGGTCACAGACACGTTCCCTACCCAAACCTTGGTGGCTGGGTGCCCCTTGACCTCCAGACCGAGTTTTGTATTGGTTAGTGGATCACACGTCATCAGGGGTCATTAAGGTCAAGGAGTCACTGGGGGTAAACGATGGTGTATGGCCTGAACTTGTGGGGTCGATTGCTGATGCCACAATTTTAAAATGTCCAACAATTCATCAAGGGGTCCAATTGAAGCCAGGTATCGTGAAACCCAGGTGATCGTGAACCCGGGGACCACCTATTTATTTTTTTTGTGTATTTTGCGTAATTTGTATGTTTGTGTAATATAAAATACAACAAAACATTATACTTTGAAATCCGGTTAGCCTTGGGAATGACAGATTAGGTCCATGAGAGGAGCAATTCATATTTTTTCAGGTCAAATACTTCTCTTTCTGATGGGGAAAAATGGACAGGGCCTGCTAAACAAATAGTCCATGCGAGATGTTTTTTGCCTTGCGGCCGGATTTTCTCATTCTCACCGGAAGCTGGCACCCTCCTTCAATATCCATGCAGGCAGGCTGACAGTATCAAGATCTCCTGCGAAAACCCTACATTTAAGTACATACCCAGTCGCATGATAGCGAAGAAATGAGAGTTTCTTGATGGTATGTTACAGATTCAATTTAATCAGCATAACATATCGTATACGTGACTGAAATGTATAAACAGTAATGTATATAATTATACGTAAAGTAACAATTGTAAACGGGACTAAGATGAACAGGTGAGGGATATGATATCGAGGACCAGTATGGACAACCCGATAGGGCTTATATTTAGTGCTGGCCCTGTAATACATACAAGTAAAATAACTTAATATTTACATAATGATACGAATAGTACTAGACAGTTTAATAAGAGGAGTGAAACCATAAAGTGGCCAAGAGTTAGTATTGATTGAAAAGTTGAACAAAAACAGGTTACCTTTATTTTATCGGATTTTTACCACTCTTTTCTGCAGTTCCTTTAAAATTGTCCTCCTTACCCTGCATTAGATTGACAAAATATAATTTCAAGTTCAATGAGGTGATTACTCTAAACACAGTTGCATGAATGGTGGCAGAATAATTTTCAAAGTGGAAGGGCCACTTGGCACTTTAAGCAATTTTCAACACTTTACTACAATTTTCCCTCCTGTAGATATGATAAGCCCACGAGTATCATCAAGCAATTTTAAAAAGTGGCCCTCCAATTAGGGACCATGGCCCCGTTCTGGCACGGCTGATTGCATCAGTGGCGTAGCTATGGGAGGGAGGGGGAATGTGCCCCAGGTGCCACCTGAAACAACATTGGTGAAAAGGCCACAAAGGAAAAGATAATGAGGTAACTGGGAGCTCTTTGCACCATGGCCCCACCAGGGGCTTTTGCCCCTGCACCCCACCAATGCTTAAGGCGGGTCCCTGGAACCCACCCGTGATTGTGCTATGGACTGGAGAGGGGAGGGGTGCCACTAAAACATCTTGCCCAGTCGTATCCCACTAGGTTGCATAATTAACACTTAAGTGGTCCAGGGGGGTCCATATGGGCCCTAAAAATAAGTTTTCTCACATTAGTGTAAAAATGCTAATAATACTGTTGTTTCTACTAAATGTCTCTCTTTTTAGTCCAGAAATTGTCGTTAAACTTTGGCAATGTGCTCAGATGTGACGTAAACTTCAAATACTCACACTGACCTCATTTACTTCCACTACTGATGCTGCTGCATTTGCTGCTGATGATAACACATGTCCAGAATTCTGTTAGATGTACAAACTCCTACAGGTTCCATTGGCATCACTGAACCTGCCAAAAAAGGAAAATAAAACACAATTTTAAATTACATCAACACATACTTGATAAAATTTGGCATTCCAATGTCTGAACATCTTCATTTGAAAGCGTGTTTTGCTTCCCATGTTTTTACCTTTTTACCCTAACTGATGCAGCCCAAGTTAAATGTCAAAATGTTGGCTACATCATAGATATTTGGGGCATTTTAAGTCATTACCTGTATTTTACTACAAAAGTATTGAGTAAGTTCCGTTAAAGCCCTAGTCTTGTGCTGCGCCCCTACGGTGGTTCTTGCTGGGAACATTGCGTCCAGGATGTCAAATATCTCTACAAAATCTTTCTGTTGCAAACCTTAAGGACTGCAGTACATGGAATCCTTTTTGATTTCCACTTCTTTTGGCTTCAAAGACATAGCAGACTTACAAATGCCCTTGCTCATGTAGCAATGGTTGTTGATTTTTTTTATTTAAATCATTTTTTTTTTAATTGGAAGTTTTCTGCAGCCTCTCTTAATTTTAAATGAATGTGGTGATACTAGAAGATGTGAATACAGTGTTTTTTATAAATCAATAAAACTACTCTTACAGGTTACAATTTTTGAGTACTGTCTTTTTAAAGAGCATCTTACCCATAATCATTTTAAACATTTCTTTCAATCAGTAGCTAGGGAATATAGAAGTTAAGCACTATCAGTGATTTGCTAAATCAAATATCGAAAAAAAATCATCAAAAATCAGATTTTTGCAGGTTCGGTATCAAGTACGAGTATCTAAACATTACCCGACAATTATAAGACCAGAAGCAACTGATAAGGACAAAATCAGACATTTTAGTCATTACTGTCCGTACGGACACTTACTACACCACGTAATTCAATGGAGATTTAAATCAGGTTGTCCGGCGTACTTTGAATCATGACTGAATTAAATCAAGAAAAATTATTCAACAACACAATAGAGATTTACAACTCTTTTAAATCATTCCAATGATTAGAGTTCAGATGTTACAATACAAGTAAATTATGTTAAAATCCATATTTAGAAGCTGATTAAAGGCCAAACGAGTTGTATTTCAGGCCATTTTTTTAATAATAATTGGAAACTTGTATCATCAGTGAGGTCTGGGTACAGTTTTGATTTGAAAATGTCGATAAACTTGCAAAGAAAAACAAAAACAGGCCAGAATTTAAAAACTACAAAGTTATAAAAATTTAAACACAAAAAAATTAAAAGGGTATTTAAATCATTGATTTTGTTTTAAAAATCAAGTGATTTAATCGCTTGATTTAAATTTTAAAAAAATAAATCGGTCCTCGGAACCGCTTGTGGGCTTGCCGTCGCGGTTGTTAAATGAGATGCCTCACATGACCTGTGACATTGATATGTGACCTTGAACCCTCATAAAACAAGTGGGGTACCATGTTGCACCTATGACTCAAGTTTGGTTCCAATTGAACTTCACTTTTCACTTGAGGTAAATTTTACATTGTCAGCCTATGTTACAATTGACCGCACATGACCTTTTGACCTTGGTAATGTGACCTTTGACCCTCAATGAACAAATGGGGATGCCATGTTGTACCATTGATCCAAGTTGGTTTAAATCCACCACAAAATTGGTATGCGAGGAGGCAAATGTTAACCTGTTTTCACAACAACAACATCAACAGATAACTACATGACAAGTGATCCCTATGTTCTTCCTGCCTTAGGCGGCGACACAAAAACTGTCATCGGTGGTAAATCAGTCCTAATCCTGGTAGTATTTCTAGATACATTCAACGCTGCCGATCAAAACTACTGGCACAACTTCTCTTCACTTGTGAATCTTTAATTTAAAGCTAGCCACCCATTATTTAAAATAGGCTATTAACGGTAAGCATCATGAACAACATAGCTTAACATTGTCCAATTTGGAAACCACAATGTTTTAAAAGGGCCCTTCTTTGAGGTAGTGGGATATCTATGATAGATCGCTTCGCTTCATTACCCAAAGGCCACAAGTTCGATCCCCGGCCAGGGCACCTTCACCTCCAGTTCACCTAGCTGGTCTATTTAACTGATGAAGTACAAGTAAGTATATTCGTGTCTTTATTGTGAAGCTCACAGTAGTATCCCGCAAATTCATAACTTAAATCCTGGTATATACCAACTCAAAAGATTTTAACTACTACTGGGCTATTTATTCCTGTCAACACTCAGATGTGTCGACCGCAGCCAGTTCTGGATTTTTTCTTTTTTGGTGCAGTGATAGATATCAATATTGATGCGAAATGAAAATCCTTAAATTTCAGCTTTTCCGTACCGCTTTCGTTTTCTCGCAGGAGTGTTCAGAAATTAGGGGGGGTCACCCCAAACTGATGTATGATCCAAGACATTTTGAGAGGGCCATAAAACTGTATGGAACCCTCAACAACTCTTTTTGAAACTCACTATCTGGTGTTTTTTGGTGTAGAATTCAAATCTGGCATCAAAGCCATGATTAGTTTTCCTTTACTTTAAAGGTTTTTTTGGGTTTTTAAAAATGCAATATCTTTTCATCTGGGACCAATTTGGGGGTCCTAACTCATATAACAATTTTATTGTCCATTTTTTTTTGTTAATGCTGAGTCACAACACAGGACTTTCTACCACTACAGTCATAAGCCATTTGTTCAGTAATAAGCGGTTTACAGCCCATTGAAAATTGAAGTTTTATTTCGAACATTGAAAATAAACTATTTATCCCTGCCAAATAAAGGGTTGAATCCCATTTCGAGGCTAACTAGGCAATATTTATATTGCATGCCGTTTGAAACCAATCCAGTGCAGTTTGATTGGTTTTATTTGTTTTCTCATCGTCCAATCACGTTCGGCGTTGGTTTGGCGTAGCCGCCATTTTTAAAGATTGTGGCTTCCCTCTCTGTCACGGCGTCGAAGGGAAAGGAGCGATGCCATATTTTTTTTTTTCTTTCCCTCCCTCCCACCCACCTCTCCAACGAATTGTGGTAGTTTTAGGTCAGTTTGAACTTTTGAGTTTTTCAATAAATAATGTACATTAACATGATTACAGAGTCAAATGTTTGAAAATCAATCTATTTGTAATGGTTATTTTAATGTAAATCAATTATAAGGCATTTGATTATTCTACTACTTTTGTGGTACAATCTAAAAGAATGGTTTAAAAAAACTTAGTTTAAAATGTGGTGGTATGTTTCTATTTCTTTAATTCATTACATGTGTAAAATATTTTAAATATTTTGATTTATAAGCTAATAAATATATTCATGCGCTCCAGTTAGTCCCTGCAAGAATGCTTTTCGGCCAGCGCTTGGAGCAGATGTATGAATTCAAACAACAATTTTAAGTTTCATCAGCCATTTAATCATTGGTTCATCTCCTCATGTTTCTTGCGTACAACCCTTTGGCTTCACGGTTTTGCACCGAGTGGAGTTCATGCCTTGGAGTTGCCCACTTCCAAGCCCTGCGTGCGTGATTATTTTGTGCGTGTAGTTCCGCGGCAAACCTCCTCTTTGCTCTATACAATTTAACTTCGCAGGGTAGTCGCCGGGGAGTTCTTGGGGTCAGAGCACTCCAAGGGGAAATTGTTAGGCATAACCTTTCATTAATTCTCATTGTGCTGGCGTTTTGAACATTAACTATGTTCCCACACAACATATGGCTGAATCCTTGCGTGTTGATCAATGACCAATTGGGTCAGATTTTTAAGTGACAATAAATGATCCTTTCAGATGACAGTGAATCACAATCCTTCTTGTTCTGCGTTTATTATTTGTCTGGGATCACTACTAATTTTGCGTGTTGCATATTGACCCCCTTGAACTCAATATTGACATTCGACATCACCCCACCCTCGACGTCAGATATGTTTTAAGAATACATCATTAAAGAACTATTCTTGCAAGAACACTGGTGGTTTTGATGTCTTCATTGTCTTCAGCACAAGACACTTTTGTTTGATATCTCATAGAATGTATATGGTGATATACACTGCAGTACAATGACCCTGGTCAACATATACCTGTGTGTAAAACGTCTTTGATGTGTATTTTGTTGTGAAAAAAGGAAGATACCAAAACTAGTTCGTTTCAAGGAAAAGTTTTGTTTTGATGATGTAATCTTCAACATTTCTTGAAGTAGCGGGTGGTGTCGAATGTCAACATGGTTTTCATGGGGTCAAAATGTGTCAAAAAGATAATTAACCATTTCAATGGGCTGTCCTCTCATATTACTTTCTAAGATGCCTCATATTGTATGGGATAAGTTCTACTATATGTGACCTGATTTGACAAAAATATACCATTAAAAAATTCTTACTTTTGGATTATGACTTCCGAAACCTTTGATTTTATGAACTATGACAGATTTTGCATATTTATGCCTCATTAACTCCAAAGGAAACAAGCTATGAAATTTTTGATGCCAGATTTGAATTTTAACACCAATTTATTACCCCTTGATAGTGACTTGCAAAGTTTGGGGTGCTCCAGTACTCATCTGTGACCTTCTCAAACATTTATTTCACTCGGCAAGCACTTTTGAGGCTGACCCCCCTAAATTTCCAATTTGCTCCTAGCCGCCTCGGTAAACGAGATGGACTATGACACTCAAATTTCCGATTGAGATCTCATCAATGTCAGCCACCACACTCAAAGCGAAAAAAAATCCACGACCTGCTGCGGTGCACTCTCGTCACCGCTGATCAGGGAATTGCCCTTTGGCCAAAAAGTCCTCTTTTGGAACAGTGCTAACTTGTATCCCCAGCTCGCTACCACTCGATCTAAAAAATTTAAAATTTTCCAATCGATGTCATGCTATTGTGCAATCATC
>JAMKCH010036076.1:0-14648 GCA_023653785.1 Ophioderma brevispina
ATGCAAATGGTTTGTGCAATAAGTTATTTTTAACATTGCAAAACGAAAGTATGTTGGTTGGACTCGTGCTAGACTTACTATATTAATTATAATGATTTTTATGTACAGTACAAAAACACTTCACTTAAATCGTTGACTATTTTAATTTCTAGGGGTCTTACTTGCCCGCGAATTGAATTGGCCATAACAGTCACGAAGTAACGAGAAAAGTACTTGGTAAACTCGCATTATTACTCGTCTAAATTTTATCTTGATTCTGTAACTCTTAACACTGTAATAGGCATGATACAACCCCATTTGGATTATTTGCAATTTCATGTGATTGTCTTACAATGAAGATATTAAGTAAACTTAATGTTTTGCAAAAAGATGTGCTCGTGTTATATATTAGGTGTCAATTCTCTACCCCTTCAACAAATTGTTTTCCGAGCTTAAACGGCAAAAGCTTTTCTGATCGTCATCAATATTTTTACTGCCTAAGGTCTTTAAATGTTTGAAGGTCTTTGCACTCACCCTACATGCATGTAAGTTTAATTATGTACGTGATAATCACGCCTGTAGCACTCAACAATCCACAGGCTGGTCTGTTGGCATTACCTCAAAGAAAAGGTGTTGATTTAGAATGTTTCAACATGGTTTTTTAATATAATGGGGTAAAAGTATGGAAAAGGTAGATTCGCGTTGATTCTCATCAAACGTGCATCTTTAAATATGTACAAAGCTTGTACTGGAAATAATATAATTATTAGTAATTTTTTTTTTTTTTTTTTTTTGGAGTGGGTTTTTTTGGTGCACATCACTCCTTTAATGTGTTATATAATTATTGAACATTTTGCATGACTTTTTTACGTGTTGACTTTTATGTTGTACGGGTGTATCTTACCTTGTTTTCAATGATTATATGATTTATGCTGTTACTTTTACTTTGTATACATGCTGATCACTGTAAATATTAAGTTGTTCAGTGTTTTTAACTTTTATATCTATCAATATTAGGTGTTTTGTTATAATTTTATGAATTTTGTTTCGCATTAATTTCCTTCGGTTATGTATTTAATTACATCATGTTTACATTGTAATGTGAAATATAATTTTATAGTGGTTTTTATGTATGTAAGTGTAACAGGGCCCCTGTGTAAACATCTGATTGCTGATCGGGCCACCACGTATACAGATACTTAAATAAATAAAATAATAATACATACTCCATCATTTAACATGTCAACAAACAACTAGGGTGACGGAAGATAGTCGTTCTTTACAGGATGGCCCGATTTACAACTTAAGTGACCGGGGGGGGGTTCCTATGGACCCCAAAATTTGTTTTTGCGCTGGCCGCTTATTAAACATGTTTTCAATACATATTTTCTGAAATGGAGTACATTTTCGCTCATAACTTCCACATCAACCACCCTTTAACCCTAAATTCCACAGGTACATCACTATATTAAACATTTTTTTTTAAATAACTACCAGTAAAATATCTTCACCTTCTTACACGCGCAATGGAACGAACAACAAACTCTTTTTTTTTTAATCATTTAACATGTTTTCCTAAATACATATTTTCTCAACCAATAATACGTAATTAACGTGTTTTCTACATGACCATGTAAGCAACTAAATATTTTCTCACCAACAAGGTGAAGATGTTCGTTTCTTTAAATACAACTCTTAACATTTTAACCTGTTTTTCGTCTTGGGTTATTTGGAAGTTTCTAAAACTTCGCGTACGTCCGAGCCGCTGCCACTGGCTCTGCACCCTGAGCTTCAAATTAAACGCCAAACCAGATTTCACCAACATATGTGGCTTCGCTGCGCCGCGCTGCCAGGCTGCAAAACCCGAGCACTTGCAAATTTGATGCAGGCAATCTAACTTGTTTGTATTTATTTCCTTATTAATACTTCATATATTACTATTATTTATTTCTAAGACTTAATTTCTAAACCGCAATTAACATGTTTTCTAATAAACGTATATTCTCGTAAGCAACTAACATATTTTCTCAACCAATAAGGGTGAAGTTCCGTTCATTCTTTAAATACACACTCTTACATTTAAGCACGTTCTTGCATTGTTAGTTTAGTTCTAAAACTTCGCAACGGCCTGCCGCTGCCAGCGGCCCTGCAACCCTGACTTCAAAATGACCCCGATTCACCACGAAAGGCTTCGCGGCGCCGCCCTGCCACGTCTGCAACCCGAGCTTGAAATTCGATGCAGCCAAACATGTTGTTATTTATTTATATATTTATTATAATTTATTTTATTATTTTTTCTAAAACTAAAACTTCGCGACGCCGCCGCTGCCAGCGGCCTCAGACCCCTAGCTTCAAATTTAGACCCACACCCGATTTCACCAACATTATGTGAACAGAGAGATTTTTTTAGGATACTAATTTCCTCTCAAATTCAATGGAAATCGGTTGTAGACCACCTACTGAGAATTTTTCGAAGGCTTATTGAACAACAATACAAAAAAAACGCAAACTTGTTTTTGGAACTTGCCGGTTCGTAATCGTTCCCATAGAACATGTCTTTGACTTTCTGTCGTGCACGACATAGTACTAAATCATCATCTTACCAAGGAGGCGTTGTTCAGCTTATCATTTCATTCAGTTTATAAATCTAATACATTGTGTAATCATTACAAATAGGCAAAAAACTGTGTTCGACAAAAATTGGGGCGCTTTCGCTTTCAGTAAATCTCCTCATGTCTCTTTAGTCTCGCGGCGCCGCTCTGCCGTTGCTGCAACCCAGAACTTTGCGGCGCCGCCATAGCCACGTTTATCAAAAGGGGAAGCTTCGCGACTCCGCCGCTTCCAACGCGCTGCATCCTGATCTTTCGCGGCGCCCGCCGCGCCACGTTTTTTCAAAAGGTAAAGCTTCGCGACGGCCGCCGCTGCCAGTTGGCTGCCCAGAGCTTCGCGGCGCTCCGCAGCCCTTTTTTTTTCAAAAGGAGAACTTCGCGACGGCGCCGCTGCCAGTGGCTGCAACTCACCTCTTTCGCGGGCCGCGCATCCACCTTTCATAAAAAGGTGAAGCTTCGCGAAACGCCGCCGCGGCCAGTGCGGCAACTCACAAGCTTCGCGGCGGCCCGCCGCAGGCCCACCTTTTAAAGGTGAAGCTCGCGACGCGCCGCCGCTGCCAAGCGGCTGCCACCCTGAGCTTCAAAATTACAATCCAAACGCCATTTACCAGACCATGCAGTAATCTTTCCGGACGCCGCCGCTGCCAGTGGCTGAACCAAAGCTTCGCGGCGCCGCCCACCACTTTTTTACTTAAAAAAGGGTGAAGCTTTCGCGACGCCGGCCGCTGGCCATGGGGCTGCACCCAAAGCTTCGCGCGCCCGCCGCAGCCACCTTTTTTTTTTAAAAAAAGGTGAAGCTTCGCGACCCGCCGCTGCCAGCGGCTGCAACACAGAGCTTCAAAATTACACCCAACCCCATTCACCAACAGCCTAAGTCGTTACGGCGGCCGCCGCTGAACGGGCTGCAACCAGACTCGCGGCGCCGCCGCAGCCATCCTTTTTAAAGGGTGAAGCTTCGCGACGCCGCGACGCTGCCAGTGGCTGCAACCCAGAGCTTAAAATTTCAAAGAGCAGAACTTATTATATGCAAGATTTTCAAACATGACCGCAGCGACAGAACATGACTTCCGAAATTAGCTTTTTTATACAATGTAATGCGGTAAAATAAAAAACATTCTAAAGTAGATATACGACATATTCTTCTTTGGACACACATCAAAAGTTACGCCTTATACAAATCTGACAAAAAATAAAGTACAATATAACAGAGTTAAGCTATTTCTTTATTTTTGCAACATGTCGTGTGAGACGGGGGCGGGTTTCCCAGATACATCACAGTTCCTCTGGATCACACCGGCGCCGCCCGCAGCTCCGATTTTTAAACAAGTCGGCTTCGCGGCGCCGCAAAAATGGTAGGGTATTCTAAGGTACTCCAACGATCAATTATATTCCCCAACGCATGTATTCCCCCCATTTTTGAATTTTGCCATTTATTTTTGATGTGGTAAACGACCTGTGTTATAGCATCAGGTGAGAGTGGCCACACTTTGGATAAACACCAAAGCACAATGTCAGTGTTGTAGGAAGAAAATAAACGCTACATGATGCTTAAAATGAGCATCGGTATCGTCGAGGCAAGGATACAGGAAACCCCAACAAAGGACAAACTCAACCACGTTATACACAACTCATTACTTTAAAGATTAGAAAGAACTCTGTTAAATAGTTAAATACATAGCAATACAAAACGTAATATGATAATTTTAACAAAGCAATAAAACAAATAAACCTTATTTTACTTGACACTGTACTCGACCCACCCATCTCCCGTACAAAATAGATACTCGGAAAGAAATGTGTAATATATAATATTATATATATATATTATCTAGATATATATATATATAGATATATATATATATATATAGATATATACTAATATCTTTATATCGTCAGAGTCTGCCAAACACAGGCAAATTCGACCATTTTGGCGAAATTGATGTTTTTTTTTTTTTGGCAGATTATGATACTATATCAAAGATCTTTTCATATACCAAATATTAGCAAAAATAACATTCCAATTTTTAGATATAATAGATTTTCACTTTGGGGACTCATACCCAAACGCCAAATGAACGTCTTCCAAACAGACCAATCTGCATTCGTATGTGTGCTGTATCTGAAAACACCGCACGGCGTATCGATCAATGGGATACTTGCGAGATTCATCTCCTCGCTTGATCAACCACGGGGGGCGGGGGGGCTAATAATTGGTCGAATTTTATAGTAGTACAATGTGTGTAGATGTATCTGAGACGATTTTGCCACACTCAAAAATATTTTTTCCAGTATTTTCTAAACAGCAATTCTGGCCGCAAATACTGTGACAATTAAATGTATTACTGTAAAAACTGAGTTCAATCAAAACACTGAATTATATATATTTGGTGAGTTATTACAGAGATTGTGAATGGTAGAGAATAAAAAAAGCACTAGCGAACATCTTAGTAGCGCCTATCCACAAATGGCACCAAATGTTACGGTGTATATACAGTAAAATTCAGTTAATTTTGGTAAAACATATGCTTAAACTGTACCAATATAAAGTGAATTGAATGGATTAAACTAAAAAAGCTGTGGTTTATGGGATTTTGTTCGCAGAATTGCTCCCAGTATTTTCCTATAGGCCTAAGATTTACAGTATTTTTCTTGTAATAACGATAGTGAGAATCCATAGTAGTGTATAACAATGTTGCTATAATTCAAGTTCAAAATCGCGCCTCTCTGAAAAATGTAGTCGCATAGGCCTCGAAATTGGACAAAAAAGTATTTTACTATATTTTGATTACGGTCAAGGATTGCTTTTTGATTCTTTTTTTTTTAACTGTGAGTGCACGTTATTTCGTAAATGCAAGATGCACGTTAGTAGTGGTATAAACAAAATATGCATTTTACGCTGCATGTGTTCTTTACAGACGTATAGATTGTACGATGTCTTGACTGTTAGCGACGATCCGGGCGATGAGCACAGCAAAAAGGAGCCTACGTTATCAGTTTTGGATCGCGCCTAGTTGAGTTTTATTTATTATTATTTTTATGGTTTTAGAATTAATAGTTAAAGGATCTTTTATTCGTAGTGATGCAACTATACGTTTCTGAGAATTTAAATTTCACAAAGTGATAAAACAAACATACATGTAGTAAGTTACGGTAAATTGTGCAAAAATAGTAAATTTACTCAGTTACACTGGTGCTGCAAATAATTGATTGTAGAAGTTGTAAATAAAGTAAAAGATTCAAATCAGCCTAAGTTGGTAATTCAGAGTTATAACAACAAGATAATTTTAACCCCAGAAAGGACATAAAAAATCCCGAATGTAGTAGCCTATTTTCAATTCAATTTTTATAGCTAGTTCAAAAACCTCTTGTTGAAACCCTTCACGTTTTGGTATGAGATTTGTCCATTTTAATTTAAAAATATTAATTGGAAAGAAAATAATGTAATACATAAATTCAATGTTATTATAATTCCCTTTATGGTAGCAAAGTATCGTGGTTAAGTATTTGGTTACATATAGAGGCGTCCAATGTTTTGATTCTTAGTTCATAGTAGATAGCCTTACCTGTTTAAAAGTTACTTACATGATTAATCTACAGCCAAATTAACCCCGCGTCTTACCCGAGCCATTTTTATAAACAAAAAAAACCCGAGGGGTGGAGTGGTTACCACCCTGTGATGCCGTTACTGAACATCCGATCCTGTAAATTTGGGTTACCAAAGGATAGCTTAGCGTTCTTATTTCCCAGTTAAACCCAAACATAGTACCAAAATCCTTATGATGGCACTATGACGTCATATGTTGAGGGAAGGGCGAAAAATAATGAATATAGGGTGGAATTGATATTTCGCAAGTTTAGCGACCCAAACCCCTTATTATAGCCCTAAAATGCTTTCTTATTATAAAAAACTAGTCATTCCCATCATGAAAAGTGATATTCATAACCTTTATCTTCCTATAGCCGGTGGATGTTTGTTTTGGATAAAAAGGAGCGAAATATGTCATTGACAATTCATTAAATATCTGGCACCAAAACGGGGGCTTTAGCTAGCCGTTGAAACCTGAAGGGGGTGCTACCTGCCCACCCCCCCTCCCCCTTAGGTAGACAGGGTTAGATCAATAATGCAATGTAAAACAAAGAACATCCAAATCTTTTTTCGTTTTTCCTCTTTTCTTTCCTTCTGTTCCCACATACCCAGCACTTGTTACCATTTAATAATTTCACTAATTCACTAAATTTCTCTGTGTTTACTAAATAATTGCAATAAAGTACTTGGTCTTGAGTACATGTAAACAAATTATCATTCACATTTTTCAGCCATCTCAATTAAAATACATGATTAATGGTAACTTAAATGAATATCATTGAATTATTCAATAAAATTGAATGCACCCGATTACGCTTATTGAGTATAGATTCAGAATTATTTTCCTTTCCATTCCATACGCCAGATGTTAACATGAGAAAATTCTCATTCTGCATTTTCAATAAATACCCCTTTGATAATCAGAAATATGGCATTTTGAATTGAAATCAAACGTCCTAAATCTTGTCGGCAAACTGCCATCTTTCACCTCAAATGGTTAGTTTTTTTTTACTCATAGAAGTTTCACAACATAAAGTATAAGAGCACCTACTCTCAGAGTGCTATGCACTCCAAAGTGAACATTATCAATGATCTGTGGATGACAAAATTAAATAATATCCATGGAATATCAATTCATTTCAAATTGTTCTGATATACCACTCCGAGTCTTTATTTTTACGAGTTTTAGATACGGGCATTTGACACTCATTGCTAGATATACTCTTCCTATGGTTTTCGTTCACTGAAGTAGTAGCCTACATTATTTCTTGTTTTATTTTTCAGTGACCGTTGTACTACTGAAAATTAATAACAAAATTAAAAGTTCCCACTATGATTAAATCGTTGTTTTTAGATTAATTACAGTATCATTATAACACTGTTGTATTGTGTCGATCATTAGATTTTCGTCCGAACGCCTCGGTAATTTAATTAAAAAAATAACAAATAAAAACAAATATAAATTACTTGATAGTAGATCAAGCCGTTCTTCTTGATGAACTAGTGATCTTTGATTCCTTTTACTCTAAAAAGTATCAAACTATACACCTTCAAGCACTAAACAGATAAATCACAACTTTCTTCCACTTAACGTTTTAGAAAGTTTATTTTGTCCAATAATTCACACAACCCAGGGTTTCAAACACGCTAGACATACGCTTTGGATACCATTAGTGTACTCTACGCATGTGGGCCGATGGTACAATTTAGAAATACAGCAGAATACCTCTAATTTTATGTCCATTTACAGGCGTATAAAACGATACAACTGGAGCTTTTAGTCGAATTTTGTTTTCGAGATCCCATTATCGTACATCAGTATTATGAATTTTCATTATACATTAAGTAAACTAAAGTTTACCAGAAAAAATGCTATAAGGTTACAAGAAAATTCTGGCAGCAATTCTTCCACCAAACCCCGTAAAATCCATCTTTTACGGTTTTTCCATTCAAATTAACTGTATATTCATAATTAACTGTATATTATGCTTGATGTATATATTGTACATTGAGTATTAAATAATTGATTAAATCAAATCCCAAATACAACTAAAATTGTAAAATCTATCTATCTTCCTCTTCTATCTTCACGGACACATATTTTGCCTGTAAGAGACAATAACACCTTAGAAAATCGTACAAAAGCATAGTATTTCTAGCGCCCTCGGCAGGCCAAAAGTATGTTCAAACATGTTGAATACCACCGCCTGATGCGATCGAGCGACTCTTTTTGAGTACGCCATACAGCTCAATGTGATCGTCTCTTGACATAGAAACATACGACGTGTTTTAGTTTTTGCAACCAGACCAATCACTTTGGTTACATTATGGATTTGACAAGGAAAACAAAGGATACTGAAGGGAAAGCGTGCTCAAAATGAGAACGGTTCAATGTCCACAATGTCGATATAAAATCATTTTCCTAAAATGTTTCAAATTTTAGATATGCCAGTTCATAATTCTCGAAAACTTCAATCGCCGATATCTCGAAATGTGACTTTTTGGTCGAATTGGCCTGTTTGGAAGATCCGTGACGAATTATATTTATATATTATATCTATATATATCATATATAATGATATATACATATATATATCTCTATAAATTGATGAACCTCGACTGGAAACGGGTAGTTGTTCCTCGGAGTTTCACGCTTTTGCTATCATCAGAGTTGTCTGTGATCGCACAAGCGTGAAAATCCGAGTAACAACTACCGTTCCAGTAGGTTCATCAATTTATCTCGCCTCTTGCTTTCAAGCATGAGCACTCTGCATGAAGATAGTCTCTCCTCGCCTATTATATATATATATCTATATATATATATATATATAAATGGATGAACCTATGGAACGGTAGTTGTTACTCGGAGTTTCACGCTTGTGCATCATCAGAGTTGTTATGAGTGATCGCACAAGCGTGAAACTCCGGTAACAACTCACCGTTCCAGTTAGTTTCATCATTAATCTCGCTCTGCTTTCAAGCATTGAGCACTTGCATGAAGATAGTCTCCTCGCCTATTATTATATAGATATATATATATATATATATTATATATTATATATAGATATATATATTAAATATATCTATTGTGTACAATGATCAAAATGTGCATTTACTTAAGTTTCTGTAAAACAATAAAAGGAAGAACCAAGTAGGCATTGATGTACAATAATTAAATAACAATTGAGCCAATGTACTTTAAAACATACATAATGAAGTAGATTGTCGATACGATTTAACTACCACGTAAATGCCATTTTTGCCTGTGTTGGTGTCATGAAAAACAGATATCTGTATGGATGACATGGTAACCAGACACTCTTCATGCATTCCCAAAGGATTAATGTTTTTTCAATGCTCATATATCGGTTTAATCTGTGACTGTCCTGATCTTTGTGTCTCTTTGATAAGGTTCCCATGTGTTATTTCGCATTTCACCAGTTTCCTATGCGCGCAGCCAACTCGTCTTACTACTACATTAAATTCATTATTCTAATCTTTCCCATAAAATGGCTGAAAATGATGAATTGATTGATCGGCCTGGGATCGACCCTGGCCTCCCTCTTAAGCTAGATGCCCTAATTGTGTTAAGATTGGTGCATATCTGTGCGAATGGCAGTTATAAACTCAGCTAGCGGTTATTTGTCGGTTCTGCTCGTTTCCTTCGTGTTTCGTTTCGGTTCTTCCGGTTAGAATCGGTTTCCATTGTTTCCTAAACAAATGACACATGGTATATAACCGCTATGAATTGCCAGTCTATCGGCGGTTTAAGTTTTGAAGTCCTCCCTAGAAGGATGACCCAAATATGTATCTACCATGCATTTTGAAAATGGATTAAAAGGATAACTGAAGTCCACGCGTACCTTGGCTAGAATTGTTTTTTATTTTTTTCGGCTTTTTTCCGATTTTTCTTTTTTCATTTTCTTGTTCTTCCCCTTATCCCACCCCCATTTGAGAGTCTCTCTTGCTCTAATGATCCGCTTTCATCCGATATTTCTAGAAAGTATACGTTTTCTATTATAACAAATTACCTTTAATTTTGTCAAGAATGTGTCAAACCAATAGCATAGTAGGGGGTAAATTAATTCATTTAACAGTAGAAATGAAGTTTATGATTAATGTTGTAGACATTTAATAATTTGCATATTGTTGGGTGTAAATTTCTAAAAGCTCCAAATTGCACTTACCGATATATTTTGAGTCATTAAGCGCTGCCACCCGTACAGCTCGAGTTTCCCACGCCAGAAATGTCCCAAATATAAGGAGAAGACCATCAACGCAAATCAATGTCCCATACCAATAGGACTGATACGTTGATGTACACTGGTATTTAATTGGGACCAAAAGGATATCTGACAACTCTTTTATCTGTTGTAGGAAATACAAATGTTAAAGTAAAAATTTACTTGACATTACGACATTTAAAGGCCACTACAAGTCATTTCTTTGCAAATTCAAAATACCCATTTTGTCTCTACATTGCTAGTGTTAGGTCATATCAACACCTAATATTACCGTTCTTTGTGAAAAACAGACACAAAAGCATTTGAAAGTGGTATTGAAGATGCTGTTTTATTGGCTTATAAAAGTCGGATCCCGGCATTTATTAGTAAACAATGCAGAAAAATCGACATTTCATGGCAAATACGGCGGGCTAAGCTTAGCAACTTACAGGGGTTTTACTACAACCATTTCCAATGCAACAGTGCAAAAAATGAACTTTGAGGAGAAAGGGGCGCGATTTGTTCACATTTTGAAGAAATCGCTGATAGTGGCTTTAAAAAGACTATGTGTTGCGACATAAACAACATAGTGTAAACAGTCCACATAAAATATATGAAAAGAATCTGCCATATAACTCAAGGGTCAAGACAGACGATGGCGGCAAAGCACTAAAACGAATCAAGATAGATTAACAGCAATACAGACACAAACAGTGGTGTAACCAGCGAGGGCGGGGGGGGGGGGCCTCTGAAAGTTATACCCACTTGACCGAACCGACCCAGATTTCAAAGTTGCATTAAACCGTAAAAAGAAGGACAATCATTATACGATAAGAGGATTTGCACCGATTTCAATCTGTAACAGTAAGATTGTCAATAGGATTTAACTTTAAATCCTGGGGTGGACATAACTTCAACAATACTCCATCGATCGCACAAACGAGTGTCAAAATACGCATAAATAAACAACGCTTCCAATTAATATCCCATAATTTATAAGATGATGTATTCATTTGAACATAAGCACAGACAAGTTCAGTGTGTGTTATTGTGTTCTCCATTGATTGCTGTACGCATCATTATGTTCAGCACTATCCAAAAACACCTGGCACAATAAGTATTTAGGCATGTTTTTCGATCATATGCCAAAGTCAGACCATTTTGAACGTTTTCGAAAAATAAACATTAATTTGCCATATGGTCCTTGCTCTTTCATTTAATAGCTGGCTTGTAAAAAAGCGCACAGAAATGGCTGAGATTCGCGTGCCCAAAGACCGCAACCACCCCCACCAAAAGTTTGCAGTTTTTTGGATTTTCAATGGTCACTGTGGGGGGTGGAATACGTGTGTATTGATTTTACACAAGAGGTTTTCCGACTGAATGAGCGCTAGTCTGGCAGAATGGTGGCAAGATATCAACCTATTGTGCCTTTTGGGTGAAAAGTACCAAATTTGGCACAGATGTAGCTCTTGATATGCGGAATAAATCTGGTTCTAGGGGCCAAATTAATTTCCTCCAGATTTGCCGCCAAATTCAAAATGGCCGTCACTGTTAAAATTATCATGTTTTACGTGCTTTCTATGTTTATTAAAGGCTCCATTACTCAATTTATTGTGTTTTCGTGCATTTTAGAGAAATACCCATCATTGACACTCCACTGGTAATTCCATTTGTTTACATAGCAAAATTGAATCCAAATGGCATGAAAAGCCAAAGTGGCGGCCAATTTTGAAGCATATCATTTTGATTATCAAGAAATGAATGTTTTTCTGATACTGTTATGGATTCCCCTAAGGTTGTTTGTGAAAATGTGCATTAAAGATAGAATTCACATCACCTTAAGGAATACAACCAAATAAGACTTGAATCCAAAATGGCGGCGAAAAATCCAAAATGCGGCTAATTTGTCCTTAAGCTTATCCTTTGATTATCAAGAATGAAGTTTCTTAATCTTGATATTACTCCCTCAAGGATGATTCCATCAACTTAAGAGGAAACCAATTAAGGTCTGTTTGTTAATTGCTTCTCTCCATTATAATTTGGCCACGATGGCTGCCAAACCTCGAATGGCCACTACTTTATAAGTATCACTTATGTGCCTGTTGATTCCTCCGTGCTACTTGAATGTGTTTTTTTTTATTAAAATGCATACCTATTTGATTTGGTATTGTTGGCTCTGTGGTTATACACAGCCTGTAAAATGTACATCCAGTGATGGGAGAATTTGATTCATCCCCAGCAATCGGTCCCAAAAAAATCACAGGGCATAGGACACATGTTACGCATACAAGCTTGAATTTCCCTTGCTCTAAGCTAGTGATTTTTTTTAAACTGATTGCGGGGCAACAAATCCTATTACGTGGCACTTCTACTGCAATTCAAATATGGCCCAAATTGCCACCACCCAAATGAGTTAACTCTGCGGAAGTACTTTGGTAGCCTTAATGTTAGCAAGATCTTACTACATACTTATCCATGAAAATTCCTTGCCCTCGGGAGATACCACATCGATAGTTTGGAAGCTATGTGTGAACTCAGAACCCGGGTTGTAGAACAACCTCAATATCGCGACACATCAAAGTCCTCCCCATTGAGCTCGGCTCTGTCATAGTTATTTCAGTTCCTACAAACCTGATATTTCAGTAGATTTCAAGCACCCTAAATTCAATCTTGGGAATTTGCACTAAACCTAATTTCTTAATTGGCGTTTTCAACAGCATAGTCCCCAATGTGGGCTACAATGACGCCAATAAAGACGGACAAGCTGTGTAAAAATGGTTAGACAGTCAACATCTACATCACCTTCACGACCCTAAACTGCCTCTATCATTTTATAGTCCCATTGGAAGAGAGGTTTACAATCCTTATCTTATATACTATTGGTTTGTCAACACTCTCAACCTGTGTAGCAAGATTGTTCTGACTCCTGTTCCACTACTCTAGTCAATGCTCAGTCAGTAAGACCAAACAAAGTGCCTTTTAAGCGCACTTTGAACTGCAGAATGTAAGAAGGTTGCTCAAAACTCCATACTATGACCAATTTGCCCAACTAGTGTTCAAATAGACTGCCCGGAGATTCATACCAAGATGCTGTAGGACGGAATCATACCATGCTTCAGGATGTGCTGAAGGATATCAGGGTATTCCACCATGTTTGAGCCGATCCTTTCCTCAGTTAACAACTGCAAAGGAGGACTGTCGTGTCAGAGGTAGCAGTCCCGCGCCTCAAGCGCAAACGAGTCGACAAGTCCAACGTTGGGTAGTGCGGAAAAGTGGTCGGCTTATGACCATACCAGAAGAGGAAGAATGGTCTACCATCCGAAAGCTTCGAGTCGAAGGTCCAACAAACTCCACAGCATCCAAAAATGTTACACCCAACCAGTTGAATTTTAACTACTTAGTTCTCCAGGTAGACAAGGATGGATATTATTAATCTTTCTCTTGAGATAGCCAAGCGCACATAAATGACAAAAAAGTGCGCCTGCCGGGATTCGAACTGGACCTCTCCGTATTTACTAACACGCTAGGAAAGCAATTGGACACCTTGTCGGACCTTACACCAATATGATATCTATCGCTCCTCTACCAACCTAGTCTTGTGGCTCGTTTGGTTAGAGCCGCCGTGTGCAAAATCATTCAAACACAGATATGCACTTTCCATCTACGCAACCGTGAAGGCAAACGCAGTTTAAATTAACCTGTCTACCTAGGAGTTTCCTTGGACTGCACTCTCTCTCTTATAGACCACATATTAAAAGAAGATAAAGTATGTTTCACGCATAACATCTTGAACAAACTTCACTGGCACAAGATGGGGTGCTCGCCCGCATAACCTAAGATCGACGGCACTTGTCCGGTACCACTTATGTGCAGATTATGCTAACCCTGTATGGGGAAAGGTCACCCATGCCGCGAAGCTTGATCCACATTAAAATGCCTCCTGCCAGCTTATCACAGAATTTCAATGGACAACTATACATCCTAGCAGTATGCTCACCAAACATCTGTTTTTAGTGTCAGCGAGCATGGAGAACGTATCTGCCAAGATCTAACGTGAAAAACCCCTATATCTGTACAAGACCAGCTGCTAACCCGCCTTAAATCCAGAGAGAGAATTTCTCACCAATGTCCAACCCCTTGAACCAGTCTCAAAGGAGGTGAAGAGAGTCGCCTTGTTGGAAAGAAAGAACTTGCTTCAACCAAGTACATTATTGGCATTGAACCTTATGAGGCAGCACCACTTGGAGCTGA
>JAMKCH010036077.1:0-15205 GCA_023653785.1 Ophioderma brevispina
CCGGTAAAATGACAAAACATGTTTGAGATATTTTGCAGTTCCTTTGGGGACCGGATCCAAGTGAGGGTGTTATATTATAATAAAAGTTGGAAAAGAGTAAGGAGTATATAGCGCTGACCATCAGATGAGATTATCACAAAATTTGAATTCGATTCGGTTGTTGTGAATAGGCCCTCGACTTACGGCCCTGGTCGAAAGCGGCTAAGAGGCGTAAACTAGGCTAAAAAAATTAGTGGTGGCGCTGTTCAGATGCCTTTTTCTTAAAATCTCTTACTAATAATGAATCAAAAAATTGAAAACGTATTCGGAAGTTTTAGTTGTGATCATATAGGAAAATGAATTCATAACATTCAAAAATTGTCGCGCGGCGTGCAAATCAGCGGGCGCGATGTGGGTATGTTACGTGTATTTCAATTGGAGCGATTATTTAGTGGTTGTGCGCCCTTCTAAACCAAGTACGGGAGTGTGAATGTTTGCGTGTCGAGTCTGCAAAGACCTCAGATTTATTTAATTTTGGAGATTTACATTAGGACATCAATTTGACCAAATCGCATTTGAATAAATCCAATTTTAACGATTTTTTTTGGAACAAAGGAAATCGCTTGACGCCAAGGTGGGCTTGGTTCATGGAACATGTCGTCGAGTTATGCCGTGTTTTCGCTAGGGACAGCAATTTGTCTCAAATCCTGATTAAATACGGATTGTGGACACCTCGCGAAATCAAAGAAGTAAATTGAAATTCTAGTAATGGCGTGCTGTGTCGTGGTTGTGTTATGACTAAAAAGGCTTAATTGAATAGATAGGTTATCAAGTCAAGTCGCTTTGTTTCTGGTTTAAGGAAAGCGAGATGTCAAACCGCGTTTCCCTTCCATTTTTGACCAAAAAAGCGGGCGTCGAGTTTTTAACATTGTAATTATACTCCACCCAATCCCTAGAGCGTATTCACGAAGAAACCCCCCCCCCCACATCCCCCCCCACCACTCCCCACATGTTTTTGGTTTTCTTGACTTTAATGAAATATGTTTAAGAAGACAGAAGTAGAAAAGGAGCACATCAAATATGCGAAAATTACTAGTTCCCACCCCTACCCCCTTATTATTTGCACGGCAATCCTGTCATACACGCGCTAATAGTGACAACCAATGCGGGGGGGGGGGGGGTTTTTCCAGGGTGTGGTGTGTCAGTGAAATAAGCAAGCCATTACTTAAGTGATGTGTTCGATGTCGTATTTACATTCTTGAAGATAATTCAAAGATGCTTGAATCTCACAAATCATTACGTTAGTTCACCAAAAACGTGTTTTAACAGCTGTATTCTTTGGGTAAACGCAGTAAAGAGCGCCCAAATGCACCAAAATGGGATATTTTAAAGTATATCAATTTACTGGAGGACCCATAACTCCCGTTTATGTGTCGTGGGGAAGCAAAAAAGACACTTTTTCTTTTAAAAAGGTACAGATTGGTCAAAAAGCAAGAAAAAAATCAAAAACATGTTATCAAGTGTGTCAAAGGGCGCAAAAAACTAAATCACTCCACGTGGAATGGTAGGTAGTTTCCGGATAAAAGAACAAAACATGTTGAATATTTTGCAGTCCTTTGGGACCGGTTCCTAGTGGGGGTGTTATATTATAATAAAAGTGAAAGAGTTATAGAGTGACCATCGCTGAGATTAGAACAAATTTGGAAATCGATTCGGTGTAGAAACTAGGCCCTCGATTTCCGGCCCTGGTCGAAAAGCGGCTATGAGGCGTACACGTCGGCTCAAAAATAGGGGTGGCGCTGTCATATGCCTTTTTCTTAAAATCTCTACAGATGATATCAAAAATGAAACTTATTCGAAAGTTTTAGTTGTGATCTATAAGGCAATGAATCATAACATTCAAAATATGTCACGCGGGGTGCAAATCAGCGGCGCGATGTGGTTATTTTTACGGTATTTCAATGGAGCGATTTATTTTAGTGGGGTGCGACCATAACCATACTAACATGCACAGCGCGTATGCATTGCGTGTTGTGCGACGCCCCGTGTTACAATGCGAAGGCAATGAACAGGGCGCCTAGTGTGAAAACGGGGGGGATGAGCAAGAAAAGTAAATAAAGGAAGAAAAACTCACAAACCACCCCAGACAAACATTACAAAATCGTGGCCCAAGATAAGCCCAATATTGAAATTTTATTGGCAATAATGGCTTACAATATGGTACCAAATTATTTGCTCATGGCCTAGAAGGGCCAATATTGGCATAAAATATGGGCCTAATAAAGAGCCAACCTTGGCCCAATACTTGAGAAACAGGGACCAATTTTTGCCAATATTATTTCGGCTATATTATTATTTTTAGAGAATACAATATGTGAGCACTAATTAGCGCTTAATTAAAAATTGCATTCACTACCACTATATAGGACAGATCCCTCCCTCTGGCTACAGGGAAAAGGTTTGCAGTACTACTATTTACAAAAAGGGTAGTGAAAGGAAGTTATGCAAAATATGTGTGACACATTGGATAATTACCTTTTTCCTGACATGTTACATTCTATGGTGTCAAGTAATGTTGAGTTTAAATAAATATGGGGTGTTTACATTGCGTTCCCTATCAAAACGATCTTGAAAATGATCAACCAAAACGCATCATACTAATGATATTAGTGATGGAAAAAAAGTTACATTTTCACTTAGAAAAATAGAAATCGTCAAAAACATAAAAACATTTTGCCTGGAAAAAAATGTGAGGTCGTATTGAGACCACGCCCCAAACTTCACAACATTGCAAATGAGTGCAAATGGAAAACCAATATTGCTCCAATATATGTCAACAAGATTATGCCAATGCTAATATTGCATGGGGAACAAATATTGGCTCGAATTGGTCGACAGCTATAATGCAAATGCTAATTGCCAATGGAAACCCATATTGGTCGATATTGGTCGACAAGCTAGTGCCAATGCCAATGCCAATGGGAAAACCCAATGGGTCGATATTGGTCGAAAGCTAAGCCAATTGCCAATAGTGACAATGGGAAACCAATATTAGGCCAATATATGTATGTTGTCTGGGACGTCTCTGCAAGAAATAAAAGGCCAAACGTATTGCCTGCAACGCGTTGCGAGAAAGTTAGCAAAGGTGCGACAGTTCGGCAACGCGTTGCGACATTTCAGCAAGGCGTTGCGGTGCGGCCAATCGAATCATGAATTTCTGTGAGATTTAAAAAAAATAGACCCACAACGCGTTGCTAGATACTGTTGCAATGCGTTGCAAACCTTCACAACCGCGTTGCGAGCTTCACAACGCGTTGCAAGCTTCACAACGCAATGCTAAGGTCCACAGGCCATAAGGGTAATAACGTATTGCCGCAACGCGTTGTGAGAAAGTCACAAACGCGTTGCGTAATTCGGCAACGCGTTGCGACCATATTGGCAACGCGTTGCGACATATTGGCAACGCGTGGCCACATTTCAGCAAAGCGTTGCGGGTGTCGGCCAATCAAAAACAGGAATTCTGTGACCGATTTCAAAAATATAATCTCACAACGCGTGCGACCTTCACAACGCGTTGCAAACCTTCCACAAACGCGTTGCGTGCGGCACAATCGTTATTTTGACCTTATTGCATTTCACAACGCGTTGTGAAGTTTAAAACGCGTGGTGATGAAGCTCGCAACGCGTTTTGATGGCTTGCCAACGTGATGTAAAGCCATATGGTTCATAACGTATTGCCGCCAACGCGTTGTGGACCTATTTTTTGAAATACGGCACAGAAATTCATGATTTAGATCGGCCGACGCCGCAACGCGTTGCCGGAAAGTCGCAACGTTGTGACTTTCTCACACGCGTTGCCCGGCAATACGTTGTGACCCCTTATGGCTTTCACATCGCGGTGCAAGCCATCACAACGCGTTGCGAGTTCATGACCCAAAATATGTATCATGCCCCCAGACACACAACTATGATTTCCCCTTTAAAATGTTGACCGTTTTAACAGTTTTGTAAAAGTATAAAATGTATAAATCCGATTGTTCTATTTTGTGGATTTTGGTGATCTAAAATGGGATTGACTTGTAGCATTTTCAAACCAAATTCACCGCGAAAGTATCCCCGTGGGCTATGTCTGTATTTTTCAATGAAATGTTCATGGTTATGTTAATGAAAGTAAGCTTAAAGAGATAAGGGACATTTCCAGCTAAATATGCCCCTCCCTTTATTAAACATTTTACATATATTAAATCAAAACCTGGAGGGAATAAGCCGTAAAAGCTATCTTCATGTAACCCAATATGCTGGTATTTTATGTCGTGCATGACAGATATCCGAGTTTATGCTTGTTTATGGGGCCGAGAGGACAGCAGGCAAGTTCAAAAAATACTGTTTGTTTTCTTTTTTGTTCAATAAACCTACGAATGTCCTCGGTTGGTTTCTACAACAAAGTGCAACTTTATACAAATTTGTTATCCTCAGAAAATCTCCTCGTGTCCCTTTTGAAATGAAGAAAAGAAGACCCTATTGTTAAGTCGAAATGTATGTTACAAAAAGACTCTATGAAAATGTTATGATGGGTTAGAAGTTTGCAACCGTATTCTGAATGCTTTATATATTTGACCTCATTGACCTTTTGTGACCTCTAGGTGACATTGAACTTGATCTGTGCAGGTTGGGTTCCATATCCAATGTTTTCCAAATTGAAATTCTTAACCTCTCTGCCAAAGGACATCGCAAGGATAAGGAATGAAGGACGCCCTCGGTAGGTTGTCATGAGAATTGATGAACTTGAAACGTTTGGCATAATAAGAGCGACATGCTCAAAGTTTACCTTTTGCTGGATTTCAAAAAAATCCCACTTTACATAAATTCCCCAAAAATCATTTTTGACAAAAAAAGCAAAAAATAAAAAAAATGGGTAATTAAAATTGCCATATTTAAGCCTTTCCCACCCCAAGAACCACAAGCCGCGTTGCCGGTTGTGCGCTATATTATTAGCAAACATATATGTGAGTGTGCCGTTCTGGTTCTTGGGGTGGGAATGGAAAGACCCGCAGGGGGCGCAGGGTGGGGGGGCGGGGGGGAAGGAAAAGAGAGGGACAGGGAAAAACAAGGAGGGGGGGGAAAGACAAAACCAGACCCGCGCAACCTAAGCCCCCCACGCGCTCCCCGGCGAGAGCATTTACTCAATAATATCAGTCCTATCTACCGAGGGCTCGTTCAGTAGCTTTGGATGAGCACACGTTAACAACAGCGGGACATGCACGTCCTGGGTATATAAATAATAAAATACAGGGATGTAATTTGCTCAATACAATGGTGAATGAAAGCTATTAAATTGCGCCATGGGAATGATTATAGCCATAGGTATTAAAGTGACCTTGCCTCATGAGATTAACTAGCACGGCATGGGGCAATAGGTTGTATTCCAGAGTCTTTTTGGTGTGAAGACGGTTTATATTAATCAAATCTTAGCGCATAAGCTAATAGATATTTGGTTATTGTATAAAGGGCTGCCTCATGTGCCTCTTGTAGGCTATAAGGGACAAAAGATCTATTCTATAGGCGATAACTTACAAGCTCCATCACAAAGGGCAGCTATTGCAAACATCTTCCGTTCCTTCATATAAGTAATCATGGTCATTGAAATGGAGACATGTCTAAGCTTTCCTTTTTCCAGAGAGCATGCCATGAGGTTCCAGATTTTCTCAATTTTTCTTGATACAAGTGTATTTGATGATATAAAACACCACCTTGAATACATGATAAAGTAATTGTCAAAACACCAACTCAAATTGAGCGTAAATATACCTATTATGATTATAGAGGGCCTCTTCTCTCCTTATCCGGCGATGTCCTTGGATGCGTTTATAACAACTGCACCATTTTTACCATTATCTGCTAACTACATTACGATGTGTGGTAAATATGACCAAACTTTTGGGGACACATTTAGAGGAAACGGGAACGTCGGGCACTGTCAAGTTGGGTCATTGTTTAAAAGGATTTTTTTTACCAATTCAAGTTAGATTTCGTATCCAAATATCATACTTTAGAACTACGGCGTTACAAAACATCCAAGTTTTCAAAAAACTAGGAATCAATGTAACTCATATTAGGGAACAGGCTTATCTCCGATTTTTTGGGACTGAAATACTCAGAATTTCGGCTTTGTATAATGACTCCAATCTCTGTGTTTTCGTCTCAACATGTAAACAAACCACGGCGCATTGGGGATATACCTTTCGCGCACAGGTCATATCTTGTTCAAATGTGAGCGTGCCCCGCTTCTGTCGGCGATGATCATGGACATGAAAGGTACTCCTTAGTCCACTCAATCTACGGTATGAGACATGGACAAAATTGCCTACAGAAGGTTTTTCTTGCTGTAATTGTTGTACAAACCCTCGCGAACAAATATCAAAAAAGTAGATAGGAAAAAAGGAAAGTATGCAAGACATGCTTAATTTGCCATAAAACCTATGTGCCGTTTTTGCCTATATTTTAATTATTATAAAAAAAAAGGGGAGACACGATTTAAGAAATTTAAAGTTTTCATTCTTGATAGATTGGTCTTAACCCCATAAAACCACATCTGTAGGAGTTTTGCGTGTTATTTTCAACCATTTTCATGTGAGAGAGCTAAAAAAAATGATTTCTAGCCCTATATGTGTAAAATTAATATCGGTCGACCAAAAATGGGGTACATTTTCGCCTTTAACTTCCAATACCAAATATTCTTTAGCCCTAAGATTTCAAAGGGGTAGATGAGAAGAATAGTAGCTTTCTTCAAATACCAAAATGGTTGACCACTTCCGGTTAAAAATCTTGGAGTATGGGCTATGGGGACGATGCTATTATTAGCGAACAGGCCACGGCCCTTTTTTAAAGAAATTAGCACATTTTTTGAAGAGCGCCCCAATTCAATTGATATTTTTACACAGTTACGGTGATACTTGTCTAGGAAACTTACTGCGAACGAGGAATGCAAAAAAATGCGTTAGTTATCACAAAAATAAAGCGATTTTGTAATTAGAATGGGATCCCAGATTGGACTCAACGGCAGAGCTGGAAATGCTTACGTTTAGGTCCGTCCATGATGAAATTAGTTGAAAAATAACCTCTAACTCGTCTGAACGAATGAAACCAACTAATGGATGAGACGTAGACACGTAAATGGCGCTATTTCCGGATATTTCACATGGAAGGCCCGTTTCCAGCGGCCGGTTGTATTATATTCGGGGATCCCGATAATTAAATAATCTCGGACAAAAAATTTACATTCGTTTGTGACACTAGACATTTTCGTATGTGGCTTTAACCATCACCAGGTCTAGTTTACAGCCAGATTACAAAGCAAATCGTGTTAAAAATCTCCAAATTTAAAAAATCTAAAAATTGGGGCGCTCTCAAAAAAAATGTGCTAATATGCTTTATCTTGAGTCTTCTTGCTGTCTTACATAGGACCCGAGGTACTTGAAGTCTAGGTTGAGTAAAGTGTATAGTGGCGATAGGGTGATGATTCTCTCATCACTGACGGTCTGATATTTCATTCCGTTCTCTTTGTTAATTTAGATGTAGGCTGACTTATCGGCAGCATTCTCAAATGATGCTTTTAGTTGTGCAGCAATTATCACATCACCTGTTAGAGCTGCCTACTCAAGGTCTGTGAGATGCTGAACTTTGGTGACGTTCTAGAATAGGCTTGACCGCAGTTTTATGTGTTGTCCTCCTACTATTCACCATTACCAAAAAATGTTCAATACCAGTGACCCCTCGTTTTTTTCATGCTATCCACTTTTCCCAGCCACTTTATCACAAGTTTGAATAAAAATTACCCTTTTTAAGGTTTTTCTTTTTTTAAATTCAAATTGTTTGCAGGCCTAAGTGACATGTTAACAATTTTCTAATTCATGGCTAGCAATGTTGGATAATTTCATGAATTTGAAAACCTCTGGAAGAAGAGCACACTTCCTATTATTTAACTTCAGTTTTTAATATCATTGGCCCCCTTCTTAAAGTTCCTACTGGATTGACCCCCATTTTTATTCAGCCTTTTGGGTACATTTATATCAAAGGACCGTGAAAAGGACCCTATTTTTCACCTGGCCGAGGCACATTCCCATCACTCTCGCATAGGGAGTGACCACCATACCTGCGCACTTTGACCCCAATGTGAATATCTCTTATAATAATTTTGCTGAACTAAAGATACAAAATGTATGATAGATGGAATAGGGTAGAAGGCCAAATCATCAAAATAATTGGTGAGTAGATTATGCATTGTAAACACTCTGCCATTGGGCAGATCTCGCTGCCCATACATTGTCTATGTAAAGGAAAAACAGTAGTAGAAACTGAGAGGAATTGGTGGTACAATCATTGCTCATAGTGCTGATGAAGTGAAATTAAATTCTGCAGATAGTGTCTGGTCTGTACAATTTAGCTTGTAATAGAAGGCCTAAGATATGATATGTTACTAGGGCATGAGTTAGATGAACTTGTGCTGAATATAAGCAAGCAAGTGTGTGTGCTTACGAGGGCGCAAGCCAAGCAAGAGATTGAAGACTTTCGTCAGGGTGAGTGTGAGTTAAATGAACACCTACAACACGTTGCATGTAGACAAGGATGAGGAAGCAAACGAAATATGTACATCAAAAAACCATATAAACCGACCTGTGCTAGAACACAATCATGATCAGATTGAGATGCTTATGGTGTAAAGTGCAGACTTGTTAAGGCAAACGCCTGATGAAACTGTTGTAGGTGTTATCGAGTGTCGGCACACAGACCTCTTGTTCGGGGGGGGCAACAATGAAAATTTTTTGTTGGGAGGGGGGGGGCAAAAGTGAAATTTCTGGGGGGGAGGGAAATCAAAATTTGTGTAATTTAAAACCACTTTGGCCCCACAATTGCTATTTTTATCACAAGTTGTGATTTTTCCGCCCCAAGTCGCCGAATTTTGCCCAAAAATCCCTCATTTTTCTTTCGGCCTGGGGGGGGGGGCAATCTGGGGGGGGGGGGCAAAAGAAAAAATTTAGGGGGGCGAATGCCCCCCCCCCGTGGCGCGCACTGGTGGTTGACTTGCAAAATGAGCTTGACAATCCTAGGGTGTGTTTTTTTTAGGAAAGATGGACTGTTGCTACGCAAATGGTCCAAAACTAATAATGTAGGGAATGAAGTGGTGCTTCATCACCATTGTTGTAGCAATTTTGCTTACAAAACAAATATCGCTTTGACATCTTGAATTTAGCTAAATTGACAAGGCAGGACACATGGGGATAGAAAAAACAAGGATCGTATTCTGCAGAACTTTTATTGGCCTAATATCTTTCAGGATGTGGTGCAGTATGTCGGTCGCATGGGAAAGTTGTCAGAAATACACAAAGCAAGCATCACTTAAGCACCCTTGTTGCCCATGCCTGGCACTGAGTTCCATTCAGAGAGTTGGAAAATAGGATATTGTAGGCCCACGTTATAGAAAAAGAAATGGTATCATTGCGGGGGGGGGGTGAACGGATGATGTGATTTTTGCTACTCGGGATCCAGAGGTATCCAGAGGGGCTAATACCTGGCAACTGAGAGCAGATACTGTTGTGGATGCACTCATACAAGTCTTTGCTAGAATTGGCCTACCAACAGGAAATCGTGCCATGAACAACACAGTGATAAATTTCATGTCCAAAACTTAGTATGCGTTCCTTGTGTCAAAAGTTAGGAATGCGCAAATTGCAATTTCAGCCATGGGCACCAACAACAAATGGCATGGGTGAGCGGTTCGTAGGTACCATTAAAGACACATGTTTAGGTCTCTGACCGATGAAACAGATGAAATCTTGGGATATGAATACCATACCGTAGTTCTGTTGGAATACCGTGACGGTACCTTTGTCAAACCACAGTTTTTCACCTTTTGGAATTATTTGTATGGGAGACAGGTCACGGGGAAGCTCAGTATACTGAAGCAAAACTGGTTAGAAACCAGAGTGGTCATCAACTGAGTGCCGGTTTCTCACAGTTGAACATGCGTAACGCATAGGTGATCTGATGCATGAGGCCAAACCAAAAAATACGGAGCAATCTAGCAAAAATGAACAAGTACAATGACAAAAAACGCTCAAATACGTGCATTTCAAGGGTGATCAGGTGTTAGTATTTTTGCCCGATGGTGCGGCCAAAGCTGGCACTACAAAGGCAAGGTCCGTACAAAATTAAACTCCGTATTGAGCACGTCAACTTGAGTTACCCATGGCAGACAAATGTAGGCAATCACGTGTGGTGCATATAAAACCTTATCAAGAAGGTTTTTTTAGAGTAGAGAGAATGAACAACAAATGGTACGTGTAGTTGGATCATGTTGTAGTGAGTGGAATGAGTGATCTTCATGAGGTGAAGATCTTTGAAATGATGACAATGCAGACATGAGTGTGACAAATAATGATGTGGGGCTCCCCCTACTTGATTCAGACACAAACATGGCAAATTTGAAATTTCGATAAGAAGATTTTGAATAAACAAAACAAAATGATGTACAACAAGTGTTGCAAACTTATGACAAGCTATTTTCTGATGTTCACTGGTCGTACACCAAATGGTTGAGAGATATCCAGCTAGTAGATAGTACCTGTACGGCAAACGAATTCACTTTTGCCCCACCAAGATTTACACTTGCCCCCCCCAGGAAAAAGATTCGGTCTGGCGCCGACACTTGGTATGGATTTTATCAAGTACCCTAATGTGATGACTCAGTGTATTGCTCTAGCTTTGTGCCCCCTTTGGCCAATTTAGATACACTGTTCTCATTTCGGTACAGAAACAGAAGTAGACTTCCAAACGTCTTCTAGACATGGTTCTCACTGACTGTTATGAATTCGCTTGTGCATATGTGGATGAAATGTATCTATAGCAATACCTGGCAAGAACATGTGGATAACTTGGAATTTGTGTTTCAGAAATTGCACAGCTGAAGGTTTGACAGGTCAAACCAAGTGCAAGTGTGATATTGAATGAGAAGGTTGAGTACTTGTAATACCATTGGTGAGGCACTGTGACCCCTTCATGATATAAATACAGGCAGTGACAAAGATTTTCCCTCGGCCGGTTACTAAAAGAAGGTTAGGCCTTTTTAGCTTTGACGGATACTATCGGAAGTTCTATTCAAAATATGCCAGCAGCATTGCAAAATCACTCACTGATTTGACAAAGAGAAACGCACCCAAAGACAGTGATCTGAGTGAGCTTGTCAATTGAATTCAGAAGTGAAAAGGGACTGCCTAATATCCAAAACAGTATTGTGTAGTCCAAATTTTGACGGGAAATTTTAGATAACCCCCCCCCGATACCAACAAGTGATGCCATTCCAAATATTCAGGTTATTGAGGCCGTATTGAGCCAAGGTGGGTCAGATGGTACAAGACACCCCATTGCGTTACCCTTTTAGGGCGCAGGTTCAAAATATTCACGGACATCAAGCCTAAAAGGTGTGTATCAAATAAAAGAGTCAAACAGTCGCCTCATTGCGTTGGTTCCTTGCTCTGCAACAATTTGATTTTGATGTGTGGAGTTTGGAAAGGTAGGTTTGTAAATGGTAATGACCGATGCATTAAGAAAGGGCCTAATATCAAAAATAGATAGGTCTTATAGTAGGTTGATATTAAAACTAAAAAATTTTAATTTAAAAGCTGTAAATTATACATAATACAATTACATCATAGTCTATGATTTAAATGTAATTATATTTTAACTTGTTGCATCTGTATGCCCACTTATGATTTTAGGGTGTTATGTAACAGACACAAAGAGACCAATATTTCTTTGGGACGTGAACACCAGTGCACCAGTAGCATGCAGGAAATTTCACATTTTATAATGCCACCATGAATGCGTATTGAATAATATGATGAATCTGTTAAAGTTTCATCATGTGTTGCATGAATACGAATTTAAAGTAATCACGAGATTGCTCCGGAGTGGATTGTTCATCTTAGTGCTGCAATTATCTTCATCGTGAACATCGTGCTGATGCATGTACAATTATATGGACCTGCCAACCTAAGACACTGAAAAACATCTTGGACTGTCATAAACTGGTCATCTTGGATGCTGCAAGAATATTCCACTTGAACTCATTTCACTTGTTATACTTGTCATCCTTGGATGCTGCATGGACTTTAGTCTTAATGTTATTATTGTATTATGGTGGTGTTGGTTAAATCATTTGAAGACTGACACAGTCTTATGGAAAGCGGGGGCATGTGATGTTATTGATAAATTTATTAATGTGTTTTAGATCTTAAGAGGCAGCCATATTGGCTTCCATCTTGATTCATTTGGTAAGCATGTTAACACACTAGAAATATCAGATATGAGTTCCTACTGGGTATAGAGCCCAGAATTATGCTTTCGGGTCATATTGCATTTTGGGGTGGCCATATTGGATTTGGTGGTAATGTTATCAAGAACCAGTCTTGTAGATCCTCCGTGCTTTAAAACCTGGACATAGAGCATAAGGTTATGGCCATTTGAATGAATTTGAGAGTGGTGGCGGCCATAATGGATTTCTAGAAAACGCCATGCCACGAAGTTTTGCACACTCCTCTAGACCTATTGGCTTATAGTCATCATAAACTAAAATCGATCGATAGAATCGAAATATTCCAAGGGAAAATTATTTGAAAAATTGTCAATTTCCTGAAGAGAAGAATCAAAAGTCCCTAAGTATGCCTATTCTATTTTAAGAAATCAATTCTCATCTGATACCAATTTGAAGCTAAATGGAATGATTTTTTAAATTGATGAAGCGATTGATTGGAGTTATAGGTCTATTCACCAAAGTAAATTTGAAAGCGCTATAGAAATCAATTTTTTTTAAAGAACCTTCTATTTTGAAATTTTCCATAGGGCATTTTACACTAATTATTTCCACAGCAGCCGACAACATCCCGCTGAGCTATTGTTATGAGTGTCATTGTTCAAATAATAGTCTCTTCAACAGACTTTAGTAGGCGTCTGTGGAAATTTGATATTCGGGTTTAATTATAAGGTTTTAAAACAAAAATTCGTGACCGGTTAGAAGTTTTTCTGTTGAACGGTTTTGGGTGGTAGAAAAGGGACCATTTTAGACAAAAAAAATTCTACACGGTCATCGATTTTTCTTGGGAAATGCGAAGTAAATGTCCGTGTTTTGAAATGGCAGCAGTGCGTGACTAGACCCTCTCAGGGTCTGTGGTAAAACGACTTCATGAAGACTACAACCTCTCTGAGTCAACCAAATCCCCACAAAAACGACTGTATGAAGATACCAATTCTCTGAAGTCAACCATTTGTTTCAATCCGTGGGACAAGTTGGTTGTATGAGGGCGTATGGCTGCCATGGGGTCAAAAAGGTTCAGCGCAGTATCAAAGAAACTGATGTCCAAGGGTTCAGGGAGGCTCAGTAGTGATTGATTTTTTAGGATTTTAGTTTTTTTTTTTTAATTGTTTTGTATATACAATGGATACATCATGTTGGTAAGTGCGCCTGTGTAAAAAGTGCAATTTCCAAATAAATAATAAGTTTTGATTTTATGTACATCGAACCTATTGTGCCCTGAATCCGAAGACAGAGCCGAGACTGTGGGACAGTCTAGCGGGACACATGAGTTGGTGTAATCCATGCACAGCGGGGGTTTGCTGGCTGTGCTGTGAATTATTCCTTCACAAAATTGCCGAAGGAATCCCGCAAATGTTATACACAATTATCAACAAACAAAACTGGAGAAATGTTCAGTGGATTTCTAAATTCGATTTAATGTTTGGTATTAGGGATAAAAGGCCCAACATGAATAATACCAACATGTTTTTCAGGGGGGGAAAAAGGGGGGGGGGGCAGCCCTGCCGCCCCGGGTACGCCACGTCAAATACAGTGGTCTCAATCGCTGTGTACAATCGTTGGCTGACTCACGGACTCTGCAAGGTGGAGTAAGTAAGTAATCACGGGGAGGATGATGCGAAATTTTTTTAACAGAGAAGAGAGGTGGACTGTAAAATTTTTCGCGCGAAAAAAGTTGGAAAACCTCCATCACCCGCGCAAATAAATGACACAAAAAGTAATATACCAATCCTAAAGATAATTTTTAAATTATTAAAAAAAAATGTACATATGTTGGCATTACATCCGTATGCACCAGAAATCAACAAATTTTGTGGCATTCGCCTGCGGAAATCAACTAAATTAGTGCATTTCTACAAGCGGAGGACAATGGCACGAAAGCATCTCATTGTATTTCCGCTCGCTTTAAAATTGAGTTCCCCGCTCGCAAAAACTAACAAAAAAAAAAACATAAACGGTCATTTCC
The DNA here is from genome assembly GCA_023653785.1 of Ophioderma brevispina. Classification (NCBI taxonomy): domain Eukaryota; kingdom Metazoa; phylum Echinodermata; class Ophiuroidea; order Amphilepidida; family Ophiodermatidae; genus Ophioderma; species Ophioderma brevispina. Next base: position 14,313 of record JAMKCH010036077.1, read on the forward strand.
GCATGCAGAATCAAATAAACTATTAGGAATGCGATGCCCACAGTGCATCTCAGTCCCGGGGAGGGTCTTAGGGGTTTGTTGGGTACCCATACTCGTTCAAGGGGTTCTAAAAGTGACCCCTAAACGGGACCAATTTCAGTGAAAATAATACCCCTAACGGGACAAGTTTTCGGTAAATAAAAATATACCCAAAAAGGACGACCAATTTGCGTAAAATGACCACAGCGGGACTGTTTCAAAATGAATAAAAAAAATAAACAGAACACCCAATATTCCCCAGAAAAAATAACACGTATACGTAAGACAAAAATGGCACACTCAAGGGCAATTTTGATTACAAATTTAGGTTCATTTTCCTATGTTTATCACTGGACCAGTCACAATCTTAACTGAATTTGATACCCCTAACGGGACTAGAAGAGATTATTGTAAATTTGATACCCCTAGCGGTAGTCCCGCAATAGTAGCTAGTCCCGCTTTTTTGGAACGAGCATGGGTACCCGACCAAAATCCAAGTATCCCCGGGATCTCAGTATGCTTAAAACACTTAAATTTGCCCGTCTCCGCATGCGGAAATGTATGTGTGCTGGTCAACAAATATGTGCATCATGAATGTTCAATTTCATACATACTCTAGCCAAATTTTATTGCATCTTTGCGTGTATTTATTTTTAAGAAAATTCTAAATTACAAAGTAAGCCACGGCAATCCCATACTATTTGAGGAATACCAACAGAAATTTGATATTCTTTTTTTAAGGAGCATCGGTACTCGTAGTGGCTATTCAAAAATGTGTTCCAACGGATCTGTAGTCGACTGTTCTGACAATGGCCCGTAATATTTATTTTTGGATGTTATGTATACTTGGGGAGTATATGTTTTTTTTTATTACC
>JAMKCH010036078.1:0-15637 GCA_023653785.1 Ophioderma brevispina
GTGCTGGAGCATAATTTCGGGCCAAAATCTCATAGAAGCGTGGGGAGGGGGCACAGGGGCAGATTTGGCTGAAAAATGGCTGATTTTAGTCAATTTAAGGGGGTAGTGTCCCTGTATCCCATTCTGGATATGTCAAGTGCTATTAACAGCCAATCAGTGTGTGTATTTTTTTATCCTTGCAAATAAATGGTTGTAACAGGTAGGATAAGAACAGAAAGAGAGTAAAATATTTCTAGTGAAATGAAGGGTTAATTCTCATTGTGCCAAATGAGAAATAACTTGTAGAAGTTTCACTAAGGTAATGGCCAATAATAAGACCCTTAGCAGAAATGTTTTCATACACAGCTTACACTCAATCTTATCAACTTGTAGTGATTGAACCTACTCGTTTCATGAAAGCATGTGTGTGAAATGGCCAAATTCTACCCTTATCAATTAAATCTCAAATTACCCTACATGAGCTTGACCTCAAATTTCCTGTGAAGTACCCCACCCAGCCAAGGGCAATTCCAGTCAAATTCAACTGATAAAAAAGGCATTTTCAAAATATTCATGTTAACAACCTCAAATGACCACTTGATGACAGTTTGACAACACATTAGTTATCTATGATCCCTATTGAAGGGTCATTATGTTAGCATTTCATCAAAATCCACTAAAGCATAGACTTACATGTGGAAGAAATGACCATTACTTTTTGCCCTAGTGACCTCTACTAAATCCATGACCTATGACCTCAACTAAACCCATGACCTTCAACCTCAAAATCCCAAAGACCTATAAAATGCTTCCACCAATGGATCACTCTTCAAGATAGGCCTATAATGTCAAATCCTTTGAATTTTATTGAAACAGCTTCCGAAAATATGACAAAGACCTCAATGACCCCTTCATGTGACCTCAAAGAGTTCCATATTCTCTATGACCCACATGAACTGCCACCCAAGTTGCCTCAACGGTCATTCCTTTCACTCAAGGTACCATACATCAAAATCCACATGAGTCTACTGATTAAACATGTGACCTCAAATGAGCTTAAATAACCTCTAACCTTTGGTTAACAATCTATATGAATTTTGTACCCAAAGGTCAGAATATTCAAGTATCATCAAAATCCATCAAAGCATGTGACAAATGGCCCATTGACCTTTTACTGACAGTGAGAGGCACCCACAATAGTGTGGTTTGGTGTGTATTCCCGTAGGATTTTCATGCTAAAATTGATTTTGTTGCTGTTTGGGTTTCAATAGGGCCTGAACTGTCAGAAAATGATGGGGTGCAAATTTTCGGACTGATGCCCCCTTCTTCAAGGGGGGAAATGTTAGTACAGGGAAAAATTTAAAATCAAGTCAAATTGTGTTTTAATGTACATTAATGCATTCGTCTCCTCATAAGGATTAGAAAAAGTATATATTTGCCCAGGTTCCAACCTTTAGTTGAAGCATTATAGCCCCATAATGGTTCAAGGTCACACTGGGGGTAAATACTCCAATGTTGTTGAAAGTGGTGTCAAATGATTCCTCGTGTCATACTGAAACAGAAAATTATGCATTTTTACTGATTTGGGGATATCACCATTGCGACATCCAGAGAAAGTTTTGGTGACCCCCCATAGACCATGCAGACCCTTGCTACATTTTGCTATGTAATTAGCCAACCAAATGTCACACACTGTAAAATAATACATTTTTGGATCCTGTTAGACAATACAAACAACTTATCACCAGTTTCAACAAAATCTGATCATTGGGTAAATTTTACCTCAGGATGACCATGGACCATTATCATGGGCTATAGCGCTTTAACTAAAGGTTGGACCCCAGGCAAATATATACTTTTTCTAATCCTTATAAGATATGAACATGTTAATGTACATTAAAACGCAATTTGACTTGATTTTTAATTTTTCCCTGGAGTAACTTTCTCCCCCTTTCAAGAAGAAAGGGGGCAGCAGTTGGAAAATTTGCACCCATCATTTTCTGACAGTCTGACCCCGGAATGAAAAATAGCAAGAAAATCCATTTTAGCACAAAAATCCTACGGGAACCGTTTCATTTACATACCAAACCACACTACAATGTGGAAAAGCAATATGTGCATTTTTGGGATGAATTTAGTATTCTGCCACACTTAGAATTTGGCACCTTTAACATGCGGTTTATTCCGTTAACGTTGCCGAATTCGTAGCCTGTGGCAGAATACTAAATTCTTTCCGCATTTTTTTCTGGGAATTTAAACAATTTTGTCCACTAATATAATTGTGGCAGTGCAGTGTGCAATATTGTATTCTTCAAACTTCCAAGAAAGCTTATCAAGATTTTTTTGCAGTGAATGTCAACACGGCAAATTCTGCCTACATCGGATCATATCAATTATTATCAACCATACACGGATAGTACAGCTACTGCTCTAGACTGCAATAGCTTGCAATCCCGCTTGCAATGCAATTTGTGAAACAGCAGGGACAGGCCTGGCAGGGTGTAAAATAGCAGAAATAACCCTGCTGCCGATCTTTCAGTTTGAACCGAGGTACACTTTTGAATTCGATTGCAAAAAATAAGGCTGCATGGGCAATCTACCAGCCCGTACTCGACCACTAGTACCAACGCACAGCCTTCTTAAATTTCCTACTTGAATTACACCGTGCTTTTATATTGCAATACTAGGAATGAATTACAAACTCACTGTTAGATGAATGAAAGTGAAACTGAAAAGTTAGCACTTGCATGACTTGCCATGCAAGTTATTGAAGGGAACCGAAAAAGCAACTTGCACAGCTTTTCTGTGCACACTCTCCCTAGGATGGTTCCATGCACAAACTACAAACAACATTTCTGTCAAAATACTATGAATATAAAGAAGTTTAATCAGCAAACACAAAATTTAGTTTTCAAATTTGGCACTACAGTCCTTACCATTTTGTTTACATCCACGTAAAGACCCCTGGATTGGTTCTTGACCTCTGAAGGCTCAGATTATGGACTGTGTCATACAACATTGATTTCATAAACCACACGTACCAGCGAAACATTTTACGTCCAGATACCGGAGGACATCATGTTCCGGATGTGCTTGTGAAATTACTTCCTCATCTCACATAGCCTTGGCAATTGTGTAAAGGACATACGTGTGGCTCTGTACAGGGTCTGTAGTTCTATCTATTCAGGCGCGTTTTTAGGGCATTTCGTGATCCATAACCTCGTCCCCCCGACATATCTCAAAATTGTATGAGATTTAATTTTGGCCTAAGAAAAGTTAGCCTTGTTCAAGGCGCTCTACCAACTTCATTCACTGGTTCACACTGGTTCATATTAGGCAGAAATCATGCGAGGATTGGAGCATATTCCCCTCCCTAAAAACTAAAGAAATAGCAATACCATGGCAAAAATTCATTTTATCAAGCACCTAATTTGATGGCTGTAATTCCCCCGGGGTAATTCCACCTGGCCTTAGTGGCCTATGTTCCATGCTTGCAGCCTTCCAATAGCAAATTCAATAAATTCCACTCAGGCAGAGCGCCTTGTTCTATCTGTAAGCTTTTTTCTACATTTGCAAAAAAATTGATATGAGTTTTATACAGGGAAGATTAAACCACAAAGCAATTAGAACAAGGCTGTCGCCCTGAGTAGCATAGCCACTGCGCCTGACCACAATAGGTATTTGTGGTTTTATACCCAGAATAGTAGGCTCCTAGCTCCAGTGTGCACAACAGACCACCAAGGAGTATACCAATTTATTTTTATTGAATATTTCTCTAGACAGGGTAGCCCCTACAATGCTAAAGTACTGATTTCAAACCTGCAAACACAATGTTCAAAATAATTAAGAATTAATGTCAATAAAAAATATTAGCAAGTTTGACGGTTCTTAGCAGACAGCCTTGAGCAAGGCTAAAGAAAAGTAGGCAGGTGTCTCAAATCTGACTTGCAAATTCGATCTACTTTGGAAAAAATCATAACTTTTAGTGCTGCAGCACCGACCAGTTAAGGAGAGTGGTACCGGGGCCGGAATAATAACATTTTGTCATCATAGCTAAAATTGGTCGTAGGGATGTGGACTTCATGAAAACAGGTGATGACAAAATTAAAACTAAAAGTGGTGGCAATTTGCATACGACGCCATTTTCCAAAGTGGAAGCCATCTTAAAGGCAAAAACACCTAAGAAAACAATTGTGGTCTTAAAAATGTTTTTTTCTTGGTAAAGGAGTTCAGTAAGACTATTCCCAAAACTATCAAATTTTGCATGTGCCGATATTTTCCAAGATGGCTGACATCTTATTGACACCCACCTGACATCTTTTATAATAGCCTAGGAAGATGATTGTGGTGTCAAATTAAAGATTTTCAGGGTCAAGGAGTTCAATAAAACCATTTTCAAAACTGTCATATGAATATAAAAGTAATGGAAGTTTCCATACGTCACTATTTTCCAAAATGGTCAACATTTAAAAGGCAAAAATCCTTTATACCTCATACTATACAGCACCTAGGATGACGATTTTGGTCTGACAATAGTGTATGTTTTTAGGTCAAGATGTATCAACAGCACTATTCTCAAAACTGTCAGATGAGTCGGGGAGTCATTTGTTTGCGACACCCAAAATGTGACACCTCGACCACTCTATATGTATTAATCCAAACATAGATCTGGAATTGTTGCAAACGAGTGAATTTCACTTTGGCGTGGACTACAGGGCCAACTCTAAAAAGAGTGAAATGTCACGCCTTTCAAAGGAATACTTTTTTGTCAAAATTTAATCTTGATAATTAACAAATGATAAAATGATATCATTTTGTCAATTATCAAGATAAAATTTGACCCAAAAAGTGTTCTTTTTAAGGTATGAAATTTCACTCTTTTGGAGTGGGCCCTGTAGTCACTCCATCAGAGTGAAATTCACTCTTTTGCATTTAGAGAGAATAGATCTGATGTTTGTGCCTGTAATACTTTAATAGAAACTATTATTTGTTTCTTTCAGATATGTGAAATGGCCGCGAATTTCACACACTATAATGACCATGGTCACGTGTACACCTGTTGGTATTCAATATTTTGGGTTTTCGTTCATAGAGACCCTAAAACGCAGTTACGAAGTTCCAAGGACAAGTTACTGAGGATTTTGAGTTGGTATTAATTATCATTAAGCATCTGGGTTAATATACTTTATCACTTTGCCACATTCAGCATGACATTGCAGTAACTCTAACACTCTTGGATACTTGTATTAAACATATTGCGCTATCTTGGAAAACAGTGACATATGGAAATAAACATCACATTTATAATTATCTTACAGTTTTGAAAATAGTTTTATCGAACTCCTTGATCCAGAAAACACTTATTTTGACACCAAAATCATCTTCATAGGTTATATAATAAGAATATACGATTTTCTTAGATGAGATGTCGGCCATCTTGAAAAATAGCCTTGTATATAAATTGTCATGACTCAGACAATTCTGGCAATTGTATATTGAATCTCTTGACCCAGACAACATACATTTTTACACTAATCCGCTATAGTAGCGCTATTACCTTTAAAATGGTGGCCATTTTAGAAAATGTTGGTTTATGCGAATATGCCATCACTTTTATATTTGTGTCATCACGGCTTTTCGGGAAATACACTACCCAATATCGATTTATCTAGATTGCAAATGTTAATCCGCCCCTGTTGGTAGAAATCTAAGGCCTTTTTCACCTCAAGGCGCAAGCTGCCAGCACTATGTCATATTCTGTCCGTATTATAAGGGAGGAAGGACCAGGATGGCCTTTTGGGGGAGTGGCAAGGTGAGGACACGAGTGTTAAAAAGATAAGGAAATATGTTTGATGTTTTCAAAAAAAAAAGACCATGATAATTGTTCGATATGTGATAGTGGTGTTTCTGCCATTTGATAGAGTGATTAGAGTCTATCTGGATATCTGCACGTCTATCTGATAAGCTTCTGATGTTGATAGCATAATTGAAGAGCAATATAGAGATGATACAGGGGCGTAGACGCGGGAGTGGGCTCAGGGTAAGTGGTCGCTAGCCCCCCGTCTAAATTGACAAAAATCGTTCGCAAAATAAGCCTAATTTGGACAATTTAGGGCAACACAAAGACAGTCTTCAGCTCCCGTCAATTACAATCCTGATAAGCCCCTGAATAAGCTGCTCTAGCTGATGCAAGATAATTTTTTGATTAGACGATGTAGCTGATATCTGCTATTTTGATGATGATAGAGTCATCTGATAGCATCCATCTGTTTAGTTTGATAGCTATAGTTGAAGAGAATGTTTGAAATGAGAACTGATACAGATGATAATTGCTGCTATTTGATAGATTGATAGAGTCTGTATCTGATAGTCCCGGGGGGCACTACATATGAAATGGAATGGGTTCCGGCTCGCCACTTCGAACCAAGGGGCATTCGGTGACAGAGGCACTGAAAAAATAGGGGGTCTTTGGGGGAGAGACAGCCAAATTGCCCAAAATATGGCTTCGAGTGACAAATTTGCAAATTTAGGGAAAACTTAGGGGGTTTTGGGTGAGATTTTTGACAAATTTTCTATAAAATAGAGGATTGGTGAAAAATTTCCCCAAAATAAGGGCCTTTGGGGGACAATGGTGGAAAATTTTCAAAAATAGGGGGTCTTTGGGTGAATGAAATGACACAAACAAAATATGGGGCTTGGGTACACAACGATACTGACAAGGGGGGTCTAAAAAGCCTTACATACGCTGGGGCTTCCAGTATGGAGTGATGATAGTTATCACATAGTTTGAGAGTGATATATATATATCACATAGGCTGATAGAATGATTATATTTTCTATGCAGATGTGTGAGAGTCATATTGGATAGGAATGTTTAAGATGATATAGCTGATATATCTGCTATTTTTAGAGATGATATAGTCTATCTGGTATATCTGGCTTTTTGATCTGATGATTAGAGTATATCTGATAGTTTTAAGCAATAGCTGAAGAGAATGTTGGACAACAAGCACCTGAGTGCATAACACTGTCAAAGAATCCACCAGCTCGGCAAACAGAAAAGAAGACTGTGCTCATCCGTCGAACCTTTTTGTAGGACACGCTGCTAAACTCTCAGCTCCCCATATACAACTATGGAAGAGAAACTCCAACCTTGGTAGCAATTCTTAACAATATCCGAAGAACCGAGAAGGTGCACTGCACAGCAAGCAATGGTTAGCTAGAAACTCAGATGGCGTGGGACGGAGGCAACGTAAGGTTCTAAGGTCTCGTGAGTACTGATGCTGAGCTCTTGTGTGAGAGGTTGCACCAGCGGGGTGGATGATTCAGCCAGCGCGGTAGCCAGAGCACAAAGGCGGTTGTGGGTGTAGAGTAGCGTGGTTGCTGGCACGACCGTGAGGATCCAGCAAGTGGGGACAAAGGAGTGCATTCCTCGGAAGACACTTGGCGCATACGAACCTCAGGTGCCGCGGGTAAGAAGTTGCCCGTCAAGCTTATTCCAGATAGGGTTTTGGTGTATAGGAATGTAGGGCAGAGGCGCTCCATTAAGAGGTGATTTGAAGCGGGCGATGAGCCTCTGGGTTGAGATGGGAAGGCAGAGTAGCGGTGCAGGCTCTTCGCTCAGCTCGAGTCTCCAGGTTTGAGAATGCTGCAAGTAGGGCCATATCTGTAGTAAGTGCACTTTCTACTTCTGATCCAGTGCCTGTCCGAGTGGAGAAGGGCAAGATCGTCGGCGTATGCCATTATGTCCTAGATTGTTTGGGGGAATCAGGCTGGGTGCCACACGGTTGTCGTATGAGGAGTATAAGGCCACAAAATGAGCCTGCCTTACGACGTTTTCAAAGCTTTCCTCAAAATAATTGTGCGGTTTTTACAACTGGTGGACAGGGATCCGGCCACGGACGATACGAAATCCTGCTTGTTAGTCAGGCAAGAAGGGGGTTCGACGAGAGGCTCCAGCCAGGCCAGGAACATCCTCTCAAGGAGTGTGAGGAAATACACCAGTGTGAATGAAGCGGTCGTTCTTAGGGTTGTCGACAGGCTTGTTTGGGGAGTGCGATGATACATGTAGTAGCATCTCAGATCTTGGGTAAGGACGGTGGTAACTTGCAAAATGTGTATATAGAACTCCTGGAGCCATCAAGACATCGTGGGCGCATTGCATCAGGAAACTCCGCTGTATGTTATCAGGCCGGCTGTCCACTCTTAGTGGATGATAGCAGAGGTAACCTCATCTAGTGAGAAGGAGGTGAAAGTGGACGCGTCCACGCCGGTGGATCGGCGAAGTTTGGTGATCTCTTTTAACAGAGCGAGTGTGATCCTTCATTAAGGTTCTTTGAAACGAAAATCATTTGGCGAGGAGTGCTCAGCGGATTGAGTTGGCAGTCACTCGACATTTTGATGGTTTGGAAATTCTGTCAGTGAGGCGGTTTATAGTCTTCCAGGGCTTCCAGATGGAGTGAGTGAAGTCGATTTCCTGGACCGTCTCCTCCCAGCGCTCATGGCGTTTCCTGTCCAAGCAGTTTGTCAGATCTGAAGCTTTGGATGACGCTTCTTCCCTGGGTTCAGAAATGTGATCATATCGGTTTGTCAAAGTGACATGTCTCGCTGTTGAGTTCTGCACACGTTGTAAAGGTGCGATATGACTGAAAGGAAGACCACACAACAGATAATTATTACAGTCTAATCTAGTGGACACAAAAGCATGAACCAAGCGTTCTGTGGTAGGTTGATCTAAATACCTACGGATCCGTCCAATCTTGTAGATTCCAAAAGACGCAGCGCGTGCGATGTTCTTAATGTGATCTTTCATTTGAAGTGTCCTATCCAGCATAACACCAAGATCCTTAGCAGAGTCGGCAGTGTTGATCCTGGCATCACCGATAATAATAGCTGGTAGAATGGAAGGAGTAGGCCTACCATGCTTAGAATGAAAATGCACAATCTCCGTCTTCGAATCATTCAGCATAAGCCCATTGGTGATGGCCCAAGATCTTACATCAGAGATACAACTTTCCAGTTTGTTAATAGCTTCAGATGTTTTGGATGACTTCAGTACTAAATACAGTTGTGTGTCATCTGCATAAATCGTGTATAATTCTGCTATGTGCACCAATCACTTAGATCATTAACATCAGAGCCATGTTTTTTTGATAAGCGGTTTCACATGGGTCAACTTATATCTGATAGACTGATATAAATGATAGGCTATGTGATAGTCTATCAAATGATAGTTTATCATTCACAATTGATGTAGTCTATCAAATTTGATAGTCTATCAGATAGAATGATAGTATATCATAGTATGATATCATAATGAGAATATAAACAAGCCTGATATATCTGATAGATTGATAGTGTATCCGACATAATGATAGTCTATTTGCCAGTCTATCAAATGATATAGTCTATCATTCACAACTGATAGTGTATGATAGTCTATCGCATTTGATAGTTTGATAGCGTATTGAGAGTATAAACAAATGATATCTGATATACCTGCTATTTTTATAGACTATCTGATAGTTTGATAGTTATAGTTGAAGAGAATGTTTAAGATGATATAGCTGATATTTGCTATTCTGATAGGTGATAGAATCAGCTAGAGTCAAGTCAACCTAAACTGATGAACATAACATCAGTTACTCCTACAACCCGATATCCTATGATGCTCAACTTTCTGGTATACACCCATATCTACCATGAACCTTTTTAATTTTTCTTTCCGTAGTTCCTTCTGAAGCCGAAATATTCCAAATTTGCTACACAGGTCAATTTGTTAGGAAAAAATAATTAGAACAGTACAGTGATTATTCGAATGATGACACACTCTTACACGGGAAAACGTCATTTTATTTAGCAAGTCTGGTACCGTCAAGACGCGTCTGGAAATGACTTTAGTAGTTTGTATAGCGCCACATGTGGCACGTAAAGTTACAGGGGGATAGGACATGCCAACCTAACAGCAACAGCGAATTCAAAACGGCATAAAATTATCATGATATTACTAAGGCGTAAGGGGTCAAGCTGGCTAATAATTCCGGTATGCGTACCTACCCAAATAGAAAAGGCCAACTCGACCCAATGGGACCACCTAGTTTAATGGAATTTGGGTGGGTAGGCACGATGATCACAGTCGGCCAACTCTACTCTCCTACTGTCAGGCAAATCATATGCACATTAAATAAAATATCCCTATCAATTATGATAATGATTTTCACGTGTACATATCATTGAGGAATATCAGGCCAAGTCCTGTTCCTGTACATGGCGAAATAGCACTTGCAATACAGCCAATCACCACTTAACTAAAACTATTGTGTTTATGAGCATTACATCTTTGTATAGGGAGTACTTTTTGATATTTAGGCATTCATACAAGTTCCCTGATACACTCACAACTAGTTCTATTTTGTGAATGAAAAATACAATTATAATTAATTTTTATTCTTCCTCACGCGATCTGTGGGTCACTCTGATCAGGGAAGTGCGACTGCCGCATAGCTTGGTTATATGCACACACTCCCCATCACAATGATGTGTAATATGCCACGATGTACCGATACGGCGGTGAAATGTTGTTAAGGACTCACGGCCAAGGACTTGGGAAGAAGGACCACCCGTATTTGCCGTTTGCCTGCCACGTACCCTTTGCCATATGCATCACATGTTCAGCATTATCACGTACGTGGTATACATAACATAGGCCTACCGCCTATGCACGGTAATGAATAAGTGCGATGCACTTGGTTTCGGGTTGGGTTTTGATTGTTTTTAACTTCTTAAAAAATGATATAACATATTATTTCAACTAAAATAGTGTTGAGAATTCAACCGGCCCGCAATAAATCTTTAACCATACCTAGAATCAGGATAAGTACATAGCCAGTAGCATTAAACATGTTGACCATTCACAATTTCAAACAATTTTCACTAACCTAAGCAGCTCAGACATTATCGAGAATTTGGGTAGGTACGCATACCGGAATAATTAGCCAGCCCAACTCATTTCCGATTACGCAGATTGTTTAGAAAATGCACGTAAGAATTCCATAAATTGCCGTTTGGAAATCCCTAATGCCCAAATCGAGCAGGTGCCCCCCCCCCCAATTGACACGATCACGGTCCGATATTTTCTCATCCCTCTTTTTCGAGAAATTTCAACCAATTTCAGCCTGAATTTGGAATTCGGCGATTTTCGAGCTACGGGACGAATCGGGATGACGTACAAATTTTGCCCCCTCTGGCGGGAGGACTTGGAAATTTTGCCCCCTCGGGATCGACTGCCTCGGTATACGCCACTGCATATGACCATTGGTCATATGGTACAAACCCTGGTACAAACAATACATTTTTGGACTAGACGGACAATATGGCATATATTTCAACATGATTGGAGCATTTTAAAAGTTTGACCCCTGTATAACCTTAAATTGGCCCCTGTTGACAAAAATGAGAGTGTTAACTACCTAGCCGTACGACCCAGCATTGATAGACGGTCCATACTAACTACCAAAGGTGTTAAAACTTTCTGCAGTGGGAGACGAACGATGATGTTTGACTTATTAGGTCCTTGCTCCCGCTCTAAAACGTCTGATTACAAACTTTGAGTTTAATCGGTCCAGCCGTTTGGATGGAATAGAAGCGAAATGTACGCTAAATTGGACCATATGACAGTGTGTGATAATAAATGTGGTAGACGTTTTGGTTCATAACATCGAAACTTCGAAAGGAAACATTTCCTGGGCTTAAAATTTCACTGGGGTAATGAGAATAATATGAACATTCTTCTGATATCGAAATCTCAATTTTGAAAGAGGAAAATGGAGGGGGGTGCAGGTTGTCGGGATAGTTTTTGCTGGCAAAATCTCTTTCTCTATGGAAACATTCATTGTAGGGGAAAGAGTATATTATTCCTCTCTTTAACTCTCTCATTCCTTTCTCTGCACATTCTTATTCCCAAAAATATCAGCTCACCTCTCATCCCTATTCAGGTTTAGCGCGATGAGACGTTGCCCAAAAAACGTTCTGATACCGTCTGAGGCGATTAAAGAGTTTGATATAGCGCCATCTGTATACTTCAACAATTTGGCCACTAATAACTTGCAACCACCGCTTGCAAACCACAGCTTGCAACATCCAAAAGCAAAACCTTTAGTCTTTACTTGTTCATTGAAATTAATACTTTAATAGGATAACTATATAATTGTTTAAAATGTGCGAGATATTAATAATATACTCATGTTTTATTTTATATTTGCCAGTCTTCACATGAAAACATATTGGAACATGAATGACTTTACGTCCAAAAATCATTTTGGGAAACAGAGACAGGTGCAAAAAATATTGAAAAAAAAATTGTGTGTTCCTCAATTTGTTTATGAATTGTGGAACATGCCCAGATAAGACGCCATCCTCAAATTTGAAATCAAAATTGAAATTTATGGAAAAATGTACAATTTTTGTGCCCTTGTTTTTGGGGGGGGGGTGGTTAAAAACTGCCTAATAACCCCACTTTCGTAAATAACACCAATACATAAAATACTTTCAACTTTCATCAGAATAACCCCCATTGCATTTTTTAAATTTCAGTTAGTATTGCAATTCCTATATAATACATAGAAATCACCAGCTTTACTGTGCCTCGTATGAGGCTCGTACTTTTGAAATTACACGTAGTTAGTATTAAGTGTTCAGCCCCAAGAATTAGACAATATTTATTTCATTTTGAGTAATTAAAATTCATCAATTAGCACATAAATATTAATAAAATTAGCTACATAATGTATACAAATATACCTGTTTGGGTGTTCATAACTGGTGTGTGTAAAGCAAATAGAATGACCGAAGATCTCAGAAGAGCTCAATAAAAGCCGGCAAACTTCGGGAATGTACCGGGACCTTAGTACTCTAGTAGCTCATTGTGTTTTTGTAGCAATAGTTCGCAGAGCTAAACTCTTCAAAATCCCAATAATTGAAGGTCCAGGATCAATATTTGATTGGAACATAATCCCACTGACTCGGCCAGAAAATGCTGAAATGGCACGCCTTTTTGGGGGGGGTCCGCCCCTTTTCAGCGAAGTACTACTGACTGTACATGTATGGGCACGGTCCCGCAGATGTGGCCCGAAATATGCTCCAGACCATGACCAGTCTTATTATCTCATAAGGCAGCTTATTTCAATATTTTTTTCTACTTACTTTCAATCCCCAACTCTGATGTTTTTCTGATTCCAATCTCCAACTCTAAATACAAATATAAATCATAACTTAATTTTGTTTCTGGAGTGGATTCGAACCCACGACACTTAGATAACGAGCGAGCGCCCACAGACACGCCAAGCAATCCGATTCGTTCTTTCAATACTTCAATATAACCATTAACGGATAAAGCGCACACATAATAATGATAGCGCCCCCATGAGACAGATTGAAAATATATGCTCCTTGATCATGATTTCGGGCAAAGTCCTCCAATAATCGACTGGATGGTACCGAACCGCTGGACCTAGGAGGTTGCGAGACCACCAAATTGTGCGTAATGGCCACATTATGGTAGGTCAGTAATATATTTTTATATCCAAAGTCAAAGGTTTTTAAGAATTGTCACAAACGGATTTCACCAAATTGCGCACTATACAATTGAATGAAATTCATAAGGTTTTCATGCCAAAACGGAACGGAGTTCACCATACACCTTTGATTTGCTCTAACTCTCCTAGGGATAATTGTTTGGGTAACTAAGGGTAGCACAAAAAGACCCTTCATATTTCTTTCCGTTTTCAAATTGCAGCCGGTCAAAATGGTTGTGACTTTTGAGCAAAATTTGGGTATATTAGGTGAAAACGTGCATTTTTTAAGTTCTGTTTCAACGTGTATTTGCTGCACAACTTAATCAGTTATGATGTTTGTAATTGGCACAGATTCTTGCCCATTTGGATTTCAACTGTGATATAATCAGCATTTTAATGTTACTCCTTTTCGTTTCCGGGGGGGGGCAAAATGGCCCATCGTAAAGTGAAAATCTATTGTTTTCCATTTATAAGGCTAAGTAATGTAAGTTAATTCCTTTCATCACAGTTAAATGCCCCGGAAAGGGAGTTTAAATGATCTTGAAAGCACTGACTTGCTAAAGCATGCTTGTGACCATTAAACAGGCAAAAATGAATGACCCCCCGGTATGCATGAAAAGTCACTAAAATAACCTGACTTAAACGGCACTCCGCGTGGTGGGAATAGCGACTTCTACCGTGTTTTTTTTTTGTAGGGCCTAAATGGCAAAGGTTAAAAGCTGCGAAGGATCTTTAAAATAATATAAAACAATATGCACGAACTATGCCGTTTCCCAATGAAGCAGGCTAAAATTTCAAGACCCAAAGTTGGAGCCCCCCTTTTTGTGGCTCAAATGGAAAAGTCGCTAAAATTACTCATTTTTCACCCGCACTACCAGTGAACTAACCATTGGCGTATCTAATTGCGGAGGGCAGGGCAGCTGCCCCCTCCCCCCCCCCACCACACTAACCACGAGAGGGACCAAATATGGAAGGCAAAAAAGGACGAGAACAGAGAAAGAAAAAAGTTGGACGAAGGAAAGGGAAAAAAAAAAAAAAAAAAAAAAAAGAATAGGAAGAGGAAGGGAAGACGGAAAAGAATGAACGGGGAAATTTGTGCTCTGCAAAACAACTATCTTTACTTCTAAAATGCAAACCCATGACCTCGGACCTTACGGGATTTCCGCCCCTAGGACCCCCGTACATTATCCATTCCTCATGCAAGTACAATTGGGTAATTTTGGAGACTTTTTTCATGCTGACCACGGGGGGGGGGGAGCATACTTTTTTGGACATGAACTTTGACATTTTCTTGTTTCATGGTCCCAGCTATGCCAGTTATGCTTTAATCATTAAATACCCTTCACAGCATTTAACTCTGGCTATTATCCCTATGGAAAATAATAATATTTCCACTTTACGATGGGCCCTTTGACCCTTCCCCATGAAAACAAGGAGTAACTTAAATTCTGATTATATCCCAGTTGAGATCCAATGTTTAATAGTTCTGTGCAATACCAAACGTCATAACTAGCTTAACTGATTGAGTTTGGAGGCAGATACACGGTTTAGTAAACGGCAGCTTAAAATGCACGGTTTGTCACCTATTATATTACCCCATTTTTGCTCAAGGTCACAAAAGTTTTACGGCTGCCGTTTGAGAACGGAAGAGATGAATTGTTCTTGTTTTTCACCTACCCTGACTTACCCTACACTTACAGCTCCTAACAATTATCCCTTAGGAGAGTTAGAGCAAAATCCAAGGTCGCTGGTGAATTCCCTTCCTGTTTTGGCATGAACACCTTATGAATTCATTCATAATTGTATAGTGCGCGATATGTTGAAATCAGTTTTTGACATTATCTCAAAACCTTGACTTTTGGATATAAAAATATATTACTAACCCCCCATAAGGTGGGCCATTCCGCACATTTGAGTGGTCTCTCAACCGTCTAGATCCAACGGTTCTGTAGACACAATCAGTAGTACTTCAACCTCAAAAGGGGCGTGACACCCCAAAAGGGGGCGTGGCCAGTTCAGCATTTTCGGCGTCAGTGTGGAATTATGTTTTTACCAACCAATATTTTCCTGAACCTTCAATTAGTGGA
>JAMKCH010036079.1:0-18935 GCA_023653785.1 Ophioderma brevispina
AAATGGCACTCAAAGGAATTTCAGGCCTTGTCGTTTAGCACTAGAATGCCAATTTTGACTGTAAAATGTCATAATTGCATCCCAGTTAGTTAGTTAGTTATACCAAAGTTTTAAATCCGGTTTTGTCCCTGTTAACGAGGGTGGCCGAATACACCTCACTCAGCAATACTGCTGTGTGAGGATTTATTGGAGCAAAAGATAATTGACCGGATGCCCTTCCTGACGTCAATCCACAGTTTTCGGCGGTGGGCCTAGCCTTTGGGCAACCACGCCCACCACGCAAGGCAGCATGTGCTTGATGGCCACCATTAGCTCTCCAGAGCTGATGCCCTTGTAGGTAGATCTTCTTTTTCATTTTACCAGGGTAACCTGTGCAGTATGTTAATTCCATTTTTGTGTCCCCTGCAAGGATTTACAGGTCTACCAGTCAATTCTGTCTGACCGCGTGGCCGCCTGCCCGTGTTTTAAAAGGTTAAAGTGTAACCTTTTCAGCTCATTCAAGAAGTAAAAGTCCAATTGCTACAGAAATTGGGTCATAGATGATTCTTGGAGACCTTCATCTGATAATGAGACCAAGGTCAAATGTCATATTGGCTCCTTATTGCTCTAGTGTGGGTATTGTACTTCAATAAAAAAAAAAGGTTAAGTTTTGAGTGTTAATTATTCCAAAATAAAATCCTGTTGCCTATTATAAAGCCCCAAGTTTTCCGCAAATCGCGGAATTTGAGGTTAAAACGCAGAAAATGCAATTTTGAGATGAAGAGAGAAAAACATGTAAAAAAAGTAAAATTACTTCACTTTCCCAGTAAAATACTAAGAATATAACAATTGGATAACAAAATGAGCAATGTTTTACCATGCCATGACCCCTATCGATCTCCAAATCCCGCCTGATTTCTGATAGACCATCGGAAAGTATATCAAAGACGATTGCTACAAGCTTGCATCGCGATCGTCTTTGACTGAACATTGCGATCACAATGACCGGACTCCATTTTGCTTTGGAAAATGACGCAATGCTGCAAGAATGTGCTTTGCGCAGTCTTACGGTAAAAATAGATCGTCGGTATTTTCCAAGACGTAATAACCACGTGTACGGTGAAACTGAATCACTGGATCATGTTTACTCGGGTGTCAAGGCCGATTTTGTAATTAACAATTGAAATTATGCCTTTTAAAAGTGCCGCAGCGTAAGTCTGCACCTAGTAAAAGCTTTGTACGGTAAGCATGATTTATGTACTGCATATTTAGCCGGGTCATCGATCGCGATTTTGCACGGTTACTGGTAGCTTTGTTTAGGAGTTAGAAAGTCCGGCAATACCATTCTTCAGGCCTCATCGAAAATTCGGAAAATGCCATTTTCGGGAAATTACAAGGCGGAAAGGCGGATTTGCCTTTTAAAAAAGCGGAAAATTGGGGCTTTAAGTAAACAGATGCACAATAATGCATGCTCCAACCAAATGGACATCCCTTATTTTGTACATCCCCCAGCCAAATGCTCTTTATATAAATGGTCCTCTCACCCAGGTCAAAAATTCCAGTTGATCCCAGTTGAAGTTGTTCCTTTTCCGTGACGGAACTAACTGTTTTTAACTGGTTTTTTAAAACTGTTATGTAACTGTTCTTAACTGAGTTCAACTGTTCAGTAAAAACCTAGTTGACAATTGTTCCAATTTTCCGTCACGGAGTCAACTGATTCAACTGGATATTCAACTGGGATCAACTGGATTGCAACTGGTTTCCAGTTGAAACGCAGTTCACCTGGATCACCTGAATTTTGACCGGGGCAATTGAGAGTGAATGACTAGCATATGATCATGATAAATGCCTTTTGAACCAAGAATCTAATGCACCCGTTGTACCACTTAGCTAATACTAGATATTTTAATGGTATTTCACCTCATTCATCTTAACTGTGATATATAATAAACACAGCAAAATACCTATGGCAGTTACTTATCACATCAGTTTGGTGGCATAATTGGAGAAATGAGTTATACGTAATACATAGAAAATGTTTATTTGTTCGTTTTGCTGGAACACTATCAATATGTCTGCCCTATCCTAGGAAGTAATAATAAAGAGAAAAAGAGATGATGAAAAGAATGTATCAAAAGAAAGGTGTCTACTTGAAGAGGCGAAATTATTTTTATTTCCCATATGTGTCATTTTTCCTCCCTTCCTCCCCTTTTAGGTGAATGAACCGTTCAAGCCCCATTCCAATCCTTCCCGATGAAACTCAATGGCAGTCTGAGATGTGTCAGTGCATGCTACTGTAAGACTATACCTATGCTTTGTGCGTAAAGGCCAAGCACTCCTGTGCGAAAATTTGGAAGTATTGAAGCCATAGCTAGGCTTCTACTCAGGTAATTTGTTGCATTATTTTTATAATTCACCATTTTTAAGCCAGATTTCTGGAAAAAAATGTTTCTTTTTTCTCTTCTCTTCTCAAAAAGATCCAGACATAAGTCTCAATGTTTAATAAACGCGAAATCAAAAAAGTCAGTGACATACCAAGGCAGTCCTGGGTAGCAAGTGTTAAATGGACAAATTAAGCCCACTTTTACATTACTGGTTCAAATTTAGGCCAAGTTGGTCACAATCCCTCAAAATCGGGATGGAAAATACATTTTATCCATTTCTTTCGTCTTCCTCACCCACCAAAAGTATCCCATGTCAAAGAGGAATCATTGTTCAAGAGTGCTTTGTAGAAATGCAAAGTTTAAAAAAAAAATTAAATAGCTACAACCCATATATGAGTAAATCTTGATCTTGCTCCATACTAATCTACCGCCAAAAATGATTGGATATTGTAGGTGCAAGAGACCAGTAATTGCATATTTTGCCTGCACATACAACATTTTGTGCAAACACAAAGTATACTTGGTTTATACTTTTACACATATAAGAAAATAAAAAATTAATAATTCCCCCTACCTGGTGGTAATCAACTATAAATTTTTTCAGGTAAAATTATATGTGCAGTGAAGTTGTACTCTCTGATCTCAGCCTCAACCACTAACACCATAAGACGATTTTGGTGTCTTTGAAACCTTCTATTTCACGTGTGCACTATTTTCATTTCACATTGATTCAGTTTAACTATGATGATCTAACAACAATAAGGTTTGTTTTTAGCAGCTGCCGAATCCACACCATATCTCCATTGGAGTAATGTTACAAGTACCATTCAAGTAACCCTGGAGTACCCACCCTGCAGGCGTGGATACACTACTGCAGGTACACAAGTGGGCTGTTCATCCACCTAGGTACAAGCAGGTATTTTTTAATAACCCCCAGTTACACCCGTACAAGGGTACCGTACTGTGATGGTTCTCAAACAGTTTATTATTTTAGTACTCTTACATTTTGGACACATGTTCTATTTTATATATAGGGGTGTCGGGTGTGTTCAATTTAAATTGCAATTACTAAGCTTTAAAACTTCAGTAAAGTGTAAACAACAATGGAATGTTTGGTGGCCCCCTGTGTGCTAATGTTGTCCTCTATCAGCCGGCAGGGGAGTTCCTATGAAGGTACTCCGAGTAGTGGCAAGGGGTACTCTTTACTGTTGCCTGTTTTGTGTACCCTCGTTACTAGGAGGTCCATTCTCCGATAAGTGTTCAAAAAATCATTTTTAGTGTCGCTCACATCAGCACAGTTTAAAGCTTGTTTTTGGGCCTTTAAGAATTAATGTTTATGCATAATAAAGGTTATACTAGGAGTTTTCATGTTCAAATTGATCTGGACTAGATGTTGTAACCGGATGAGAAAGTATCAGCAATAAGGCTCCACATGCGTAATTCTTGATTTTCGCCATGGTCGCGCCAGCCCAAATCCGTTCTTTAAAAATGTGTCCCTGCTCGTTACACAGAGCGCATATCACAGATTGCATTGCATTTTTATCAGCCCTCTATTATCACTACTGTTGGAGGGAGGTTAAAACAGATAATATTGGTTATTAAAGTTTCGCAGGAATTCTCTGAGAGCATGTCGCCAATGTTGCAGACAGATACGTTACCCTAATTCGAATGGATACAAAATTGCTAAAAATAACTGAATCCCTATGTTCCATATGTGATAAATCGCGAAGAGTCATGGTTTATCTTATACATTTTTGCATAAAAATCTGGTTTCTCAACGTAACAATTTCAGCCCTAGTCATGAAAGATATCCCCTCCGGTTCCGTTTCATACTGCTACAGATTAACGTTGCCTCACCCCTCCTGCTACGCTCTGCCATATGGCCTGAACATAAAGTCGAATACCACAATCATGCTTTAAGTATGAAGGTAATACCTGGATAACTCTAGAGACTAAGCGGTGAAAAAAAGCACGTACTTTCCTCAAGAACAGCACGCTCGCTTAATGAAAAAGGCCCGACAGATACTTTACGACAATCGTTACTGGGTAGTGTTAACATTTGGCAATATACTAAAAATCGATTATATTTTTTAAGATCACCCTTGCATCGTTTTCCGTGTTCTTGAAATATTAAAAGGTCCATGGACCATAGCTTAAACTACTTATAATACCAGCAAAATGGTTTCATCATTCTCATCATAGTATGTATTGGTATCAATGTAAACTCTGCATGAAGCAGTAATTGAGAACCGTATATTTGAATTAAAAATTGGGCTAATATCAGTGTTTTTGACAAGCTTTCAAAAGGAAGTCCAAAATGAAAGTTATTATCCGCGGCGGCAAGCGTGACCCAGAAGTGACGTCCGAGTACCATCGCGATACGCGTCATGTCGTCATCGTGGAACGGACCGTGCGCGTGGCCCAGTTTACTCGCATACGTACACAGTTGACTTCTCGGATATTTGTCGTATTTTCAATCAATATGGCAATAAATTTTCTTGATTTGACTGCCTTAAAAATTACTATTATAATGCGCTGTATTGTCGACGGCTGCACCAGGGGTGACCGTACCAACAGGAATCAGACCAGAATAGCTTTATTCAGTTCCCAGACAGGAGAGATTCGGGAGTGTGGGTGCCGGTTATCCCACTGTGAGCTTTGTTTACACTTGTACTACACTCGACGTCATTAAACGCTTGGTCAAATCAACTCCAGCATCCTTATACGCGTATCACTAAAACCGGGAAGGCCCTGTCAGTTTTGGGTATATTTATCCTTGAATTTAACGACTTCCCCAATGTTCACTTTTAAAAATCTGTGTTGCGATATGATCAGGATACTGTTGAGGGTCCGGAAAATGTAATAAATTAAAGAAATGTCTCTCAAGCAGCGTGTCCATGGACCTTTAAAGTTTACGATTTTCAATGATTTCAGGACTTCCGTCCTTAATGTTGATATTTCGTTCATTTTGGAGACCAAAAACTTGAACACTTTAACGGAGACTGGCCCAGGAAGGCAACATTAGAAGCACTACATGATGGGTACTATTAATAAAATATCTACCTTCACCAGTGACTTGTGTACTTTACAGTCCTTAGTTGGAGGTGCATCAATATTTCAGGGGACCCAGAGAGTAGAGCTGAAAGTACTTTGTACCTGAAGGAAGAGTCTGGCTGTGTACTAGTTAGTATTTGTGTATAGCGGTCTATTCTCCTTTGCATGTTTTGCTCGAACTGGCATCAAAATAAATGGTAATTTCATACAATAATGCATAAATCCTCTTGTAAGGTCATTGGTTTTGTAAACTATTTGTTTAAACGAATCAACTGTTTGTGAAATCCCAGTTCATTTTGCACCGTTTGAGGCTCTCCCTCCCCGCAAAGGAGTGATGGGTCTTAATATCCACACACATTTACTGTTTACATTAAAATGGAACAACAGATTCAAATGGAAATTTTAGAATTAAGGCAGGTAGTTAATGAAAACTTGTTTGTAATTGATACTTACCACAGTTCAATTTGTTTTACAAAGCCACTGACCATTAGGGCAATTTAGTTCTTAATTGAATAGATTTCCCTTTTCTTTCTTCCTCAGGAGCTCTCTGATGTGGTAGGCAAAGCAGTGCTAAGGCATATAAGGACCTTCTTTGAATTATCCGCAAACCAAAACGTTGATGTGTTCGAAATGGAAATGTGCTGAAGCACATTCCTGCTATGATGAATGGTGCCTAACATGCATGGTTTCAGTTGTGTTGACTGTTGGAGAAAAATGCCAGTTCTGCTGACAGAAAGGTTCTATGAGTGTGGAACTTTTGGTAGGACTAACATTTGGTTGAACCGTAGAGATCAAAGAACTATACAAGGTTCCCATTTGATTTGGAAAATAGAGAAGGTGTGTTCTAGACCTGTGAAATTAACTTGGAATTTACCCTTTAAAAGTAAAAAAATATAATTTTGATGCAGTATTTTTCAATATGGTGTCCGTCACTTGATGGAGTAGACCAAAAATAACCCTGGAATTTTGCATAACTTGGAAAACACTGAAATTGAGATTCAAAATTCTATAGGGACTTGGTAAGGTTTTCAAGTACCAGACAGGGTTCTCACACAACCGGACAATCTTGGAAAAAATAGAGAAAAATGGCTTTGCCAAACCTGATTGGGCATAAACAATTTGGGATCTAGGTCAGTGATTTGAGGAAGCAAAAAACCATTGGAATTAACATCCTAAAAAGGGTAAAACAAAGATTGGAGTGTATGTCCCGTCATTGTGTGCTATCAAGAGAGTCACATACTAGATGTGCGTCGTTGCATGTCCACTTTGGTATAGACCCTCTGCAGTAGGCAGCCATACTGTAGGACAGGAGATTCACATTATATGAACTTACGATACATTAGTGTTAAAGAACCGTCAGTCAATATCTGTTACGACTATTACAGATTACCATTTCAAAATCGGTTCATTCCGTTCCGATTTTTTAATTGTGTATTTTTTTATGTTATTATCACTGTTTTTCGACAGCCAGAAGCTGTCAGAAAGCGGAGAGCCCTGCAAATTTTTTCAGGAAAGCCTTATTTAAAGAGCTCTATCTCATTAGCAGTTCAATAATATGTAGGTGGCTCCGTTTCAAGTTACGAAGCTTTAAAGTTGACTTTTACCTTAGCCTTTTCATTCATTTTTGAAAAAAATCAAATGGACTAATTTCCTACTACTGACAGTTTCATTAAATGGGGGAAGCTTTCAATTGATCTTTCGACAAAATCCATTGGCTATAATATTCCTCTTGATGACCTACATATAGGTGTTACACTGTGAAACGCTCCTAAAAAAAATCTCCCTCCCTGATTCTAATCAAAATCTCCCTGATTCCAAGATCAAATCTCCCGATTCCAATATCTTAATGTTGGCAACTCTGCTAAGACCCTCTTACACCTACCAACACTATTCTAGCCAGTAATACCTCTCAATCTCAAAGCCCTAAGCTATGGATGGAAATTGCCCTCTGAACTCCATAATTCCCCCTCACTATCACTATCTCTTTAAAATCAAGTTCAAAAAGTCTCTTGTCAACCTGTATGATAGCATGCCTTCTTAATATTTATCTTTCATCTTTCCCCCTTTCTCTTTGTATCTTCTCTTAACTTATTATTTCATTTATAACTACTCTATATTTTTGTCCTCGCTCCCCGCCGCCCCTCCCTATATTTTTTCGTATTAAAGCATATCTCTTGTAACTTTTTTTTTGTAAATTTTTTGACACTTTTTGTAGAGGGCCTGCGATCTCACGCATTGCGTTTAGCAGTGTCCTCGTCCATATCATTCACATGTATGCATTCTAAAATACTGTTTTGTATTGTTTTTTCTGTAATATTATCACCTTATATTTGTCATTACTGTGAAATTATTTTTTTTTTTTTATTTTTAATATAGTTTTTAATTTTATTATTTGGATACAACCAAATAGCTATCTCTATGTAATACTATGGTTATCTTCAGATGAAGGTTTATCATCCTGTTTAATTTTGTAGACATGTTTTGGTGAAGCGACAAAATAATTTGAATTTGAATTTTGAATGCACACCCGTTGTACCACTTAGCTAATGGAATTTTATGGTATTTCACCCCTATTCCATCTTTAACGATGATGATATAATACAGCAATACCTCTGCAGTGTACTTACAACACCTTTTCTGGTGGGCATAATTGGAGAAATAGTATACGAATATAACATAGAAATGTTGATTTTGTTCCGTTTTTGCCTGTCACACTACAATATTCTGCCTTTATCAACAAAACCTATAAAGTAAATATAAAGAGAAAAAAGAGATGATGAAAGAATGTAATCAAATAAAGTGCACTACTTGAGAGGCAAAAGATTTTTATTTCCAATATGTGTCATTTTCCCTGTTATGTGAATGAACAGTCAAGCCTCATTCCATCCATTCCGATGAAACGTCAAGGGCAGTCGGTAGATGTGTCATTGGAGGTACTGTAACTATACCATCTTGGTGCCGTAAAAGGCCAAAGCACTCCTTCGAAAATTAAAATTTGGAAGTAGTGAAGCCCATAGCGTAGGGCTCTACTCAGTACGTGCATTATTTTTATATTCACCCATTTTTAAGCAAGTTTCTGGAAAAATGTTTCTTTCTCGTCTCAAAAAAGAAGCAGACATAAGTCTCAAGGTTTAATAAAAACTCGAAATCAAAAGTCAGTGACATACCAAGGCCACCAGTCCTGGGTAGCAGTGTTAAATGGACAAATTAGCCAATTTTTACATTACTGGTCCCAAATTTAGAGGCCAAAGTTGGTCACAATCCCTCAAAAATCGGATGAAAATCAAGGTTATTTCCATTTTCTCTCACCCCCCAAAAGTATCCCACTGGCAAAGAAAATCATTGTTCAAGTGAGAGTGATTTTTAGAAATGCAAAGTTTAAATGAGCTACAACCTATATATGAAGTTAATCTCTTGATCTGCTCAATACTACTCTCCGCCAAAAAATGATGTGGAATATTGTAGGTGCCAAGACACAGTATGCATATTTTGCATGCAACACAACTATTTTTGGTGCAACACAAGATTATCTTGGTTTACTTTGTACACATAGAAGCAATAAAAAATTAATAATTCCCCCTACCTGGTGGGAATCCAAAAACTATAGATAAAGTTATTCGGGTAATAAAATGTGTTGCAGTGAGTTGTACTCTCGGTACTCAGCATCAACCACTTAACACCTAAAAATAAGATTTTGGTGTCCTTTGTTGAAAACACTTTCTATTAACTGTGGTGCAAATATTTCATTGAATTCATTTACTATGATGATATAACAAAAATAGGTTTGTTTACAGCTGCCAGAATAAAGCCATATTCTCCATTGGAGAGTACGTTACAAAGTACCATTCAAAGTAACCCTGGATGAGGACCACATGAAGGCGTGGATACCATACTGCAAGGTAAACCAAGGGGGCTGTTCATCCACTAGGTACAAGGTAGTACCTAACCCTCAGTACACCCGTACTCAAGAGGGACGCGTACCGTTGATGGTTCTCAAACAGGTTATTATTTTAGTAAAACATAACATTTTGGACACATGTTCTATTTTTTATCTATGGGGTGCTGGTGATGTTACAATTAAATATTGCATTATAAGCTTTAAAACTTTCATAACGTGTAAAACAAACAATGACTGTTTGGTGCCCTCTGTGTGCTAATGTTTTGTCGCCTATGCAGCCGGCAGGGAGTTCTATGAAGGTTATATCTGAGTAGTGGCGGGGATGTCTTTCTGGTGGCCTGTTTGGTTACCTCGTTACTAGGAGGTCCATTCTCCGGATAAAGTGTTTCAAAAAGTCATTTTTAGTGCGCTCACAGTCAGCACGTTTAAAGCTGTTTGGCCTTTAAAGGAATGAAGTTTATGATTTAAATTATACTTAGGAGTTATGTTTTCAAAAATGATCTGGACTAGATGTTGTACCGGATGAGAAAGTATCAAGCAATACGGCTAAACCTGCGTATTTCTTGATTGTCGCCATGGCGCCAGCCAAATCATTTCTTAAATGTTGTCCCTGCTCGTTACCACAAGAGCGCTATCACAGAGGCAGTGCATTTTATCAGCCTCTATTATGAACTAACTGTTAAGTTTAAAAAATGATGTATTTGGATATTAGTTCGCAAGAATTCTCTGAGAGCATGTCGCCAAATTGCAGACAGATACGTTACAATAATGCGAATGGATACAAAAATTGCTAAAAATAACTGATTACCTATGTTCCAATATGTGATAAAGCGAGAGATGTCAATGTATATGTTATACATTTTGCATAAAAATCTGGGTTTTCAACGTAACCCATTTCAGCCCTAGTAATGAAAGAAAGAAATCCCTCCTGTTACGTCATACTGCGACAGATACGTTGCCTCCTCCTCTACGCTATGGCAATATGGCCTGATACATAAAGTCGCAATACCACACCCATGCTTTAGTATGAAGGAATACTGATAACGTATAGAGACTAAGTGGTGAAGTACGTACTTTCATCAAGAAAACAGCACGACTAAGAAAAAGCCCGACAGATACGTTAGACAGATACGTACTTAAGTGTTAACGTTAGGCAATATATTAAAAATCGGATATATTTTTAAGTCACCCATGCATTGTTCCGTGTTCTGAGAATATTAAAGTCCATGGACATGCTTTAAACATACTTATAATACCAGCAAAAAATGGTTTCATTTCCTAGTATGTATTGTATCAATGTAAAAATCTGAATGAAGCAGTAATTGAGGGAAACCGTAGATTTTGATAAAATTGGCATAATATCAGGTGTTTTGGACAAGCTTTTCAAAGGAAAATCCAAAACGGAAAGTGATTATCCGACAAGGAGAGATCTGGAGTGTGCGGTGCGATTAGCCCACGTGTGAGCTCTTGTTTACCACTGTTACTCGACGTCATTAAACGGGGGTCAAATCCAACTCCAGCCTCTTGATACGCGTCGCGAAAACAAGAAGGCAATCCCCTTGTCAGTTTGGGTATATTTATCCTTGAAAATTTAACACTTCCGATGTTCACTTTAAAAATATGTGTTGCGAATATGATCAGGGATGAATGTTGAGGTACGAACAATGTAAGAAATTAGAAATGTCTACTCAGCCGTTGTACATTGGATCCTTTAAAGTTTATGATTTTCAATGATTTTCAGGAGGAATTCCTTAATGTTGATTATTTCGTCAGTTGGAGACAACTTGAACACTTAAACGGAGATGGCCCAGGAAGGCAACATTAGAAGCACTACATGATGGGGGGTACTATTAGAAAATATCTACCTGCACCCAGTAGTGACTTGTGTAATTTACAAGTTCCTTAGTTGGAGGTGCATCAATATTCAAGGGATACCCAGAGAGTAGAGCTGAAAGTACTTTGTTACACGGAAAGGAAGAGTCTGCGGTACAGTTAGTATTTGTGTATAGCGGTCTATTCTCCCTTGCATGTTTTGCCTCGAACTGGCATCAAAAATATGGTAGACAATAACAATGCATTCACTCTTGTAAAGGTAATTGGTTTTGTAAATATTGTTTAAAAAGAATCAATCATGTTGTGAAAAATCCCAGTTCATTTTGCAGCCAGTTTGAGGCTCTCCCCGCAAAGGAGTGATTGGGTCATTATATCACACACAATTAGTTTGACATTAAAATGGAACAACAGATTCAAATTGAATTTTAGAATTAAGGCATGTAGGTAAGGCCAAAAAAAAAAATGTTTGTCTCAAAGCTGACGCGCGCGGTTGTAAATTTCGCCGAAATGAAAAAAAAGTTATGCGGAACTTTTTTTATTTTTTTTTTTTAACAAAAAAGTCAGAACTCCAAATGTGTTGAAAACTGGAATTGTGAAATGGCACGATTCAGCAATTGCGACGTCGGCGGTGAACTGACTATTTTGAGTTTGCGTGGGGCATAGACGATACTTACTGGGCACCCAAGCGTGTTACGAAAAGTGAAAACACTCCACACCAAATAAATGGCAATATACTTCAGTTAAAGGGTGCACGGCTCGATAGGGTGGAAACTGGCCAAGTGGCTGTTTAGCGTCGCATATCGCAAAACCAATTGATGACCCCCATGCATTAAATTTAATATAAAGTTTTCTCGATGTGCAAACCAGATAGATGATCCTTGCAAAATATTGCCGCTTCAAGTTCAAAAAATCGCGAATATTCACAAAGGTATATTTAGTGTATGTCAATGCGGCACTTTATTTACTGGTGTGCGGGTCATAGCATTGCAACGTCGAGTATATACATGTGCTTCGGAACGTAACGATGGATACAGTTATTCTCCACAAGTTAAAGTGAATCTGCAAACTATAAACAAAGGGATCTTCACAAAAATGATAAGACAAAAACTCTTAAAGATATTGCAATGACATCTTGTTGGGAATCCATGTGATGGATCTGAGGCAGGAAATCGTGATCGTTATACATGCCATGACTGAAGAATTTCGATACCCATGGTGGATGTACAAGCCAAGGGGTGAAGTTGACGATCGTGGGTGCTATGCACATGATATTTTATGCGAGCCAACAAAGAGTTGAAAATTAAAAAAAAAAAAAATACCGCATACCGCATTACTTTCAAGCCCACTCATCAGCTTGAGACAAACTCAAACTTATTTTTTTTTTTGGCCTAATGGGAAAAAAACTTGTTGCTAATTGGATATGAATTACCCACAGTTACAAATTCGTACAAGCCACTGCCATTATGCAATTTAAGTTCTATGATTGAATGAATCCCTTTTCTTCCTCAGGAGCTCTATTGAGTGGTAGGCCAAAAGCCAGGCCTAGCATATAGGACCTCTTTGAATATTAATTTAACCAAAAACCCCAAACCGTTGCTGGGTCGGAAAATGGAATGATGCTGACGCACATTCTCTGCTATGATTATGGTGCCTACATGCAGGGGTTTCAGTTGTGCTGACTGTTGGAGAAAAATGCCAGTTCTGCTGAAAGAAAGGTTCTTATGAGTGTAGGAACTTTTGGTAGGGAGTACCATTTGGTTGACCTTAAGAGAGTCAAAGAACTATAACAAGGTTCCCATTTGATTTGGAAAATAGAGAAGGTGTTTTCTAGACCTGTAAATAACTTGGAATTTACACTTAAAAGTAAAAAATAGAAATTTTGATGCAGTATTTTTCAATATGGTGTCCGTCACTTGATGGAGTAGACCAAAAATAACCTGGAATTTTTGCATAACTTGGAAAACACCTGGAAATTGAGAGTCAAAATGCTATGAGGGACTTGGTAAAGGTTTTCAAGTACCAGACAGGGTTCTCACACAACCTGGAAAATCTTGGAAAAAATAGAGAAAATGCTTTTCCAAACCTGGAAAAATTGGAGCATAACAATTTGATCTAGGTCAGTGATTTGAGGAAGCAAAAAACAATTGGAATTTAACATCCTGAAAAATGGTAACAAAGATTGGAGTGTATAGCACACTTAATCTGTGTGCTATCCAGAGAGTCACATACTAGATGTGGAGTAGTTGCATGTCCACTTTGGTATAGACCCTATGCAATAGGCAGCCATACTGTAGGACAAGAGAGTCACATTATATGACTACGATACATTAGTGTTGAACCGATCAGTCTAATATCTGTTACACTGATTACAGATTTTAACATTTCAAAATCGGTTCATTCCGATTCCGATTTTTTTTTTCTGTGTATTTTTTTATGTTATTATCACTGTTTTCGACAGCCAGAAGCTGTCAGAAAGGAGCAGATCGATTTTAGGAAACCACTAAAATGGCGAAATAGTAAGTTAGGAAAAACATACACACCCTTGTGAACATAAAATAATAAATTGATTGTTTCAGATTCGATTTATTTCCACCGTTTGGCCATCAGTTTGGAAAATTTTAATTCAAGTTTGGACCTCTTTGATATTAATTTAATCGGTATAGAAACTCGGTAAAAATGAGAATTTTGGCGATACCGATCAGATACCGATAAGGTTATAATCGGCCCGATTTCAAAAATACCGATCATATCGGTTATTCTCTACAATACATCCACCTGTTATTGAATTCCAGAGATGCTCAAGTTGTACAGGTGATCTATTATACTCTTGGTATTTCCACCGTAGAGCAAGGGAGATTTTATGTTCATCGCCAAATGTGACGTTGTATTGCATAGGGTCTATAGTCTACGCCATACTTGGAGTGACCATTAAGTTGGTACTACAAAGTAAATATGCAACTCTCCAGTAACTGGTAAACTGTAGAGAATCAACTTTATTAGGCATGGTTTTGTTGTGTAGTTTGCACTATAGGGTGCTTTCACAAGAGGTCAATAAGTTAACATGGCCAGACCTGTCCTCCAGAACAACCCAAGCATGCAGAGAATACAAAATAATCACCTGCAGAAATATTTGAAATGTTCAGGTGAACCAAGTGTATGTAATGCTTGGATGATCTGGAGGACAAATCAAAGTCCATTCAACATAATTTACCACTCTGTGAAAGCACCCTATAGAAATGGAGTGATTGTGGTATATATAGGTTACACCATGGAGGGAATGTGGTATTGGTTACTCCACAAGTAAGAAATCAGCAGTGTACCAACCTCTTTTAATTGGGAACAGGAAATCAAAGCATTTTTGCAAAGAGCTGTTTTGTGTGATAAATCTTCCGTAATTATCCTGGGAATTGGGCAATGGATATGAATGACATCGATGGAATTATGCAGTGTCAGCACTGTTGTGATTGAAAAGAGGGGTTATTTGACATTTATATATGCACAAGAAATTACATAGTGCACATAAACACATCCAAAAAGCAACTCCCCACCCCTGAAAATTGTCCCTCAATTTCAAATGATATATCGTATTGTAATGTCTAACCCGTTCAGGTCAGGGGGTAGCGTGAGGGTGGTCCGAGAGTCAGGAAAACAAAGGCAAACAAACAAATACACAAACAGGAAGACAAACACATAAAATACAAACTCATAAATCCATGTGTAAACAGGTACGGTATAGCAAAACAGGTCATAGAATTTGGCATCAGTCGGGGACGCAACCAAAAGCGTCACCGGCTCTAGTCGAAGTCAACAGTCGTCAGTACATAAAAATGTGACATTTTTATTATATACACATTTAGTGTAAGAATATGAAACTCTAATTAATAAAAAAAATGGGGGAGATGCCCGTAGGCTCAGGCATTACTATGGTAAATAATTGAAAGCGGTGTTTATTTACATGTATTTTGACACCTCATTTGTGGCGATCGACTGAGTGTTTTTGAAATTATGCCCTCTTAACCGAACCTACTCTTGGATGTAAAAGTTGTAATAAGTCCTATTGCCAATCATACTCTTACGTGTATTACTGTGACAAATATCAGGGTGGAGAGTTAAGTTTTTGACACATTATGCTTGTACAGAAGTTGTCTATTTGTGCAAAAATGCCTTGCTTTGCTCGGTGGTGGAGAACATTTTGAGATGTCTGACAAAGACTAGTGTCTTGCAAGTTAATTAATGCGAAGTCGTATTGTTGCAAATCTTCATCCTTTGTAAAAACTCAATTTAGAATTCTTGAAAGGTCATGCTTGTTGCTATTGAAAGACTAAAATAAAATGGTCAGTTTGTGAGACCTTCATTTTCAGGCTCCTTTAGATTTGGCTTGCTTATGGCAGTTTCCGTAACCTGACCCATCTGACACTTTTTCTGACACACTTATGAATTCTGAAACCTTAACGGAATAAACCTGTGCTTTATTCCGTGAAGGGTTTCCGAATTAATAAATGTGTCAGAAAAAAGTGTGTCAGATGGGTCAGGATACGGAAACTCCCCTTGCTTATGGCCTGATTCAAAAGTTGGCAGCCAAACAAGTTGTTGGTCAGTCAGCAAGCAGCCTGTTATTTTGGTACTGTCCATTCAATTAGCTTAGACCCTCGGTTTTTAATTAATATTAGAGAAGGTAGAGGTGTCGGGAAAAAATCATGAAAGAAAAGTTTGTTTTCACGAAATTACCCAAATCTATTGAAATTTGACCCTTTTCCCCTCAAAGTTGCAAATGATCTTCCATCGTCTGGTACCATTAAACAAACGACGTGTGAGGTGGTCTTTGGTATTATACATACGAGGTAGGAAGAAAAAAAAAAAAAAAAAAAATTGTATTGGGACCATAACTCATTCTTCCTGTCAATTAATTCTGATGGAAGATGTTCAGAAATCCTGTAGGTTTGATAAGTAATAGTCCGACCATTTGGTGCCCTCTTGGATGATGTGTAGGCTTTCAACTTTTTCCCCAAATTGAGCACATAGTCCCTGTCACTAAGTTGTAGGAACTTGGCAATGATGTTTCTGGGGCGATCACTTTGTTTGGAGCCAATACTCTTACGTGTATTACTGTGACAAATATCAGGGTGGAGAGTTAAGTTTTTGACACATTATGCTTGTACAGAAGTTGTCTATTTGTGCAAAAATGCCTTGCTTTGCTCGGTGGTGGAGAACATTTTGAGATGTCTGACAAAGACTAGTGTCTTGCAAGTTAATTAATGCGAAGTCGTATTGTTGCAAATCTTCATCCTTTGTAAAAACTCAATTTAGAATTCTTGAAAGGTCATGCTTGTTGCATATTAATGGGTAAGCTGCTATTGAAAGACTAAAATAAAATGGTCAGTTTGTGAGACCTTCATTTTCAAGCTCCTTTAGATTTGGCTTGCTTATGGCAGTTTCCGTAACCTGACCCATCTGACACTTTTTCTGACACACTTATGAATTCTGAAACCTTAACGGAATAAACCTGTGCTTTATTCCGTGAAGGGTTTCCGAATTAATAAATGTGTCAGAAAAAAGTGTGTCAGATGGGTCAGGATACGGAAACTCCCCTTGCTTATGGCCTGA
Organism: Ophioderma brevispina; assembly: GCA_023653785.1. Lineage (NCBI taxonomy): Eukaryota > Metazoa > Echinodermata > Ophiuroidea > Amphilepidida > Ophiodermatidae > Ophioderma > Ophioderma brevispina. The sequence continues at coordinate 16,753 of JAMKCH010036079.1, forward strand.
TTCAAAAGTTGGCAGCCAAACAAGTTGTTGGTCAGTCAGCAAGCAGCCTGTTATTTTGGTACTGTCCATTCAATTAGCTTAGACCCTCGGTTTTTAATTAATATTAGAGAAGGTAGAGGTGTCGGGAAAAAATCATGAAAGAAAAGTTTGTTTTCACGAAATTACCCAAATCTATTGAAATTTGACCCTTTTCCCCTCAAAGTTGCAAATGATCTTCCATCGTCTGGTACCATTAAACAAACGACGTGTGAGGTGGTCTTTGGTATTATACATACGAGGTAGGAAGTGACTATCGATGTAGCGATACCCACTGCAATCAATATCGGGACCAGAAGACCTTGGTCGGACAGTGACCTGCTCATATTGTGTCATCTTCTATTAAAAGAAGTATTGTATACAAAGAATGTATTGCATTTGTATTTCTTTGAAAGTTTGAAGCGACATATTTTTGTATAGACGATGCGGGAGACGATTTGCCATGTGACATCACCGCCGGGCAAGAAACAAAGCGCTGACCGGCGGTATGCGTGAGCACCTGTAGGGCTTTTACAATTCGTGCTCAATCAGTGTAAATAGCCCATTGATTAGTGCTGTAGCTGTATGGGATGTCCTTCGCACCTCGATCACGTCAGTAGACCAGGTGGTAAGTTGCGTTTGTAAAAATTGATGTCACATCATCTATAAACACACCACGAATAACACAAAAGTTGATTCCATTCAAAATCCTGAGAATAAAATAGACGCTATACATTACAAGCATTGTTGATTATGGATCAATGTTTTCTACTGTCAAAGAGCGATGCAACGTTTTACACACCTCTCTTATAAATGGAACATTCCTGAAAAAGTTTATGCTCATTGCGAATATTCGGCTGGTTCCGATTCCTCGCCGATTGATGGCCAAAAATCACAGAAATTGAATAGAATTGGGTGTGAAGAAATACTTTTCAGCACGCACCTTCAAAATCTTGTTGGGTAATTAGAAAAATACCAACTTTTCTTTCACGATGTTCTCCCGACACTAATACCTTCTCTAATATTAATTAAAAACCGAGGGTCTAAGCTAATTGAATGGACAGTAGTAAGTTTGACCAATACAATCACAAGTTGAGTAATATTTGTGATGATGATGCAAATTTCACAGAGTTTGAATATTTCAAGTTGCTCATAGAGAAGGCTAGGAAAGCGTGGGATCTGCCTAGAGGAAAAAGTGTGGGATGTCACAATTATGACTGACTAAAGATTATGGCTATAATTAATTAAAGGATGTTGTCTTGGGGATTTTAAAAAAGTCTTTACCTGAAATTATCGGCAAAAATTCAGAAGAATAAGCAAGCTAATGAAACTGTCTTGGTCATTCATAGGTAGAATGGGTCATGCTTGTGATTCTTGAATCAAGCATTCAAAAATAGTCCATAGATGCTTAATAGGTGAAACAGCTGTTCATTAGGGTACATAAATTTAAAGGGATTAGCAGCGATAATGCGAGAGAATCGAAAAAATGTGCAAATACATGTTTTAAACTTATAAATCAGGGATAATTGTACAATTCCATATAACTGCTTTAATGTAGAAACAAACCACCAAATAATGAAAAAAATGAAGTATTTGAGGAAATTTGTCATACCGTCTCCCGCAAATAGACATACAGCGATGCCGTCTCAAAATCTACACTAATCAGGGACCTGCTAAACAGCTGATTGCTAAACACCAGTACAGAATAAAAAAGATCAATGTTTGTGTTTGAGGTCAAACTGTATTGTTCATGGTGCACAATATCACGCTTAAAATCTGGGATATTCATCGGCAAAGGCTTTTTTGATCTCAAGTCGGCGGAATTTTGATAAGCACGTATAGAAATTACAGAATCAGATAAAAAGTACTGCCTTGTCTTTAATACACAGATTTCAAGGCAACCACTTGCAGGTTATGTTTACATATCCATGCCAATAACAAAAATATGAATTTTGATAATTTTTTTTTTGTTTTGGATTAGCAAATCGCTGCTTGTCCCTTTTAAGAAAGTTCCCGATGAATATATCATTTAAACATCCCTTTACTAAAACTCCTGGATACTGCTCAATTGAGTAAGAAGCAGAATTTGCAGTTTCTCTCAGTCTGTCCAAACTGTTGGTAAAAGTTAGTTAAACCAAATTTATGTCCCCGCTAAACGGGTGGCCGGA
>JAMKCH010036080.1:0-59851 GCA_023653785.1 Ophioderma brevispina
ATTTCACAGGGTAAATGAGAAAAATAGTAGCTTTCTTCTGATACCAAAATTTTGGCCACTACCGGTAAAATGTGGGGTTCTGGGGACGAGGCTATTAGCGATCGGGCCATGGACCTTTAAGTTGAGCTTTCTTAGGATTACCCATAGATGCAATCACTAAACACATCTGTTCTGTAGTGTCAAATTACGTCAGGTGCACTTGTAATTAGCTGTCTAATACTGTCCTAGGCTATAGAGAGGCAAAATTACTATGTTAAGCTGGGCATGTAAAACAAAATAACAACATGATTAATTCTATTAAACTATATCAACAAAGAAGTTGCTAAAATCATAAAAAGCACCTTAAAGATGGTGAAGGCGGGATTAAATTGGAAGTTCAGAGAGTACAATGAGGATATAACAGTAGTAGAATTATAACATTTCTGATAATCTTAAAGGAGATCACCACGCTACGCTTTGCTTATTGTTCTCGCTGGGTTGATGGGAGCGGCCATGTTGCCAACAAATAAATCAGGTGTGTGATGGAATGTTAGAATTTTAGCGGATTATATAGTGTGTCTCACGCAATGTCACTATATTCTAAGTTCTTAAAAAGCGGGACAAAATGTCAACCGAAACGCTATTCAACGTGTAATGCTCGAGTAGAGCCATTCATATTAGAGTCCTTCAATGCCACAAACACTTGAAATTTCCCGCGTAAAATCAATTGGAATGACACTATTTTCCTATCTGGGCAGCTGAACGGTGATGTGGGACAGGTGGGACTTCAATTGGCTCTACTCTTCATTGGGTTACTGTGGTAAAATCTTTACATCCGAAGTAAGGAGGCCTAGGACCTACTCGTTATTTGTATGGAGGTTAATTTGTAAAGTATATAGTTAATCCTTTATTGGAATATAATCAATGCAGATGTGCGTCGATTCAAAGGCATACAAACCTATAGATGTTAGATACTCAAAAGTAATTACTTTGTTTTGACAATCATCATGGGACAAACTATAGACATGACGTAGCAATGGCCGCGAGATGGCCGCAACGTCACTATGGCCGTGAGATTATTGGTAACATGGATGCGCCCATCAGTTCCCGATTTGATTTTTGTCTTCTAATTAGCTAATTATTATATCATCAATGTTGAGAATCGTTTCAACATAATTTATCACATATGGCTAACTCCACGTGACTGACGGGACAGTTTTAAGCATCTTTTTTATTTTTCAAAGCCTACAGAAAAAAATCTGCATGGCACAGCCCCAAAAGGTTTACTCCAAATCAAAGAGAACATGTCATATTTCAATTAAAAAAAAAAACAGATTGAAACCAAACGTTTTAATGCCTGTATAGTTGCACTTTGAAATGAGTGTGACTGACGGGACAAAAAAGTGCCATCCCTTTTTTGAAAATGTAGATTCTTTCATATGTTTTCATATGAGATTTATTGCAAATTGTTGTCAAAATTAATCATTGATACATAAACAATTAGTAAACATACCTGAGAATTCCAAAACTGGGGCTATCAAAATCGTGACTGATGGGACGTGACTGACGGGACGTGACTGACGAGACATTTTGGAACATTTTCAGCATTGTTCTTTACAGCAATGCTGGGTTGTTCGAATGTACTTTGTGGGGTTTATTTTGTTACAAAAACTAAAAGTAATATCTAAACATAATCAGATATGATATTAAACCTCATTTGAGATGTCTCATGCGAAGCAAGTCAACTTCAAATATGCACTACACTCAGTATCCATAAAATGTGATCAAATTCAAGATTTTAACCATGATTTGACTGCCAGGTGGAAATTTAATTGTCAAAATGAGCATTAAATAACCTTTTCTTGGTCAGAATTTTAAACAGAATCTGAATCTGAAGTAAAAAACAAAGAATTTCTAACTTGAAAATTTTCCCCCATTTGAATGTACATATGATAACATGCCAAAAATCAAGATTATAGGGCTGGAGACAACATATTTGTAATTTTTTAAAAATTTTTCATCAAATGGGTATTCAAAGTTATTATCCTCTTGAAGACTATTAATTTCTTTGTTCAAACAGGGGAAATAACTTCTTTTAATCATTCATGCCAAAAGATAAGGGATCATTTTTATTGCACAGTGACTGACGGGACAGAGGGCCAAAACGTGACTGACGGGACATATTTTGAGATGGAATATTTACTTAACTATAGATCACTGAACGATTTTTATGTGGTTTTTATATGAGACCAGATGGATAGAAGATAGATTGAACTTGGAATGAGAAAAAGCCCTGTTAATATAGAAAATAACCAACTTTTGATGTTTTTGCATGACTGGCGGGACATTTCAAAACCCATTCTTGAAAAGTACAGTATCCATTAATATTATTACAGCTGGGTTTAAATTATATCCTGGATAGTTGCAGAGGTAACAAAGCTGCTATTAAATCACAAATAAATATCTTTGGTGATTGTGCACTATAACACATGGGATCAAGATTTTACTGCAAATTTGGGCTACTCACACTGGTCCTAGTTTCCTAAACTTCAAAATGTCATAAAAATAAATCAAATTATAGAACACAAAAAGTAAAAGCAGTTTCTGACTGCTTAGTTAGTCTAGTTTACAGGAAGCAATAATTTGGAAGCATCAAGTAAACTTTTAAATTTCATGCAGATGCAACATTTTCATGGAGTTAGCCCTATGTAAACTAAAAATTAGCGTGTTATATCCCTTTAAGGACCCAATTGTTGTGTACATGGCTGCTCAGTTGGGGATAGCACTGGAATATATTTTGGTTAATGATATTCAGCTTTGGCTAGGAAATTGTAATAGTTTCTCTTGTCATGAAACTTAAAGGAATGTAATGGCACGTAGGAAAACCAGATTTGAACACTTTATTCTCTTTAAATCTGACTGTAATGTGTGACTTTCTGTACATGAGACCGATATCTTAATGTCCCCTCCAAAGGATGGGTATATTTTCATGGTTCAAACGCCAAAGTCCAGAATGAACCACTGGAACCTAGCAGAACCTACTTTATTTGCCCAACTAATCGAGTTCAACAGTTGTCTTGGTTGGGATATGGGGCAACATTTGCTCTTTCTAAGCATAGGTGCATTTCTGTCACTTGTCTAGCAAGCCAGTTGGTGCTAAATCTGCACCACAATTAAAAGGATCATGGAATTTTCACCAATTACACATGCATTTGGTTGAACTTGGGCAGCCTTATAAAAAATTTACAATTTTTATGAACCACAAAAATATGCAGGAAAATGGTAAAGGTTGGTTAATCTTGATTGTCATAGATGAGTAAAACTTGTAGTATTCACTGGTCACATAAACATATTGACCATTTAATGATGGTATGCAGTTTAAGATGTACGGAGGGTGCTTCCTGTTTTAGGGGTCCAATTCTTGACATTTGCCAAAAAATCAACATTCATTATTGTCTTGAAATGTGTTTCTAATGTAGAGGAACACTTATATTTTTGTGGGAATCCAAAGGAATTCTTAGACTTAAATTACCAAAAAAAGTCTATGATCCAATAACTACTGAAATTGTCTGCACTTTGTTGGTCATAACTGGGACATGACTTGAACATTAAAATCCACCCTAAAAAAAATAGAACATCTAAATAGTTAATGTGCATATTTGAATGTGAATAGGGACCTTTATAATACAAAAAGTGAATACCTGGGGAAAAAAATTTGATTACTGAAAAAAATGAATTAAAAATGTCGTACCTACTAGGACACAAAACCTTGTAAAAAGGCTAAAATTCATTTTTTAACAACCTATTTAGCACTCTAATCGCTAATCTATACTTGAGAATAATAATTCTAATCATTTTTCAAATTGTAAAAAAGTCGGGAAACCAATTTTTTCATTTGCGGGTTTTTCTCCCATGATTTGCTAATGTTTTGAGGGATATTTCTAAATTTTAGGTGTCGGACATAACTGGGACATGAGGTTTGGTGTCCCTGTTATGTCGGACCTTTTCAAGTGTCAGAGGTTTTGGATTGTTTGTTTTACCTAGAAATATTTCAAACACTTGTGAAAAATCTATTTGGCAGTCATTCCATTGAATACCTGAAGTTAATGGTTTGTAGAATACACTGTAATTTACTCCTTTTTTTGTGTCTGGACATAACTATGGGACTGAAAACGGCTATTTCAAAAATAGAGTCCTGTGTTTTGGAAATTATTTCTTACTGTTGGTTTTTTGTAGTAAAATAGTAAGTCACATCTTTCTCACGGCTCTTTTGATCGTAGTTTTGAACTAATAACCACATAATTGGCATGTACACACTCAGAAAGATGAAGCATGACTGATGTCACACAACCTTGGTTTTTGGACCCCTTTCAAAAACATGAATGACCGCCAGGAACAAACTGATTCATTAGAGGAAGACGGAGTTGAAAAATGAAGCATTGTAATCAATCCGCATGAGGTCAATGTAATGTGCACATGATAATTTCCGGTTATGAGAGGGGGGGAGTTTGGGTTTGGGCTGTTGTCTCAGACAGTCCCATAATTCCTTCAGTTTGTGCACTGTATTTGTGCACTGGATTCCACAAAAGTGTGTCGAGTGGTAGTCATCTGGGGAGAGGGGAATGGGTGGAGAAAATAGGAAAAGAGAAGTAAGGGGATGAAATAAGAGAAAATAGGGGGATGAGTAAGGAATTTAGGGGTGGAATAAGGAATTGAGGGTAAAACAAAGGTGTGGGATTGGGAAATGAGGGAGAATATGGATTGTTTTTGTAGCAATCATTCTAAATATGTGCAAAGGTAAAGTCTAACCACATCCTTAAAACACCATAGTCGCTCGTTAGTCACACTTCCGGGGACAGGCTATGCAAATTTTGACACAGCATCGTGCACGATTAGAGCAACTCAGCATCGGCGATAGTTGTCAAGGGCCTTTGCACCAATCAACGGCCAGTGCTTAGAATGCTAGCAGAACGCTCTAGGGAGGGGGAGCTTGAGTTGAGGTAGGCAATCCACATGGCAACACTGTGCGCACATCTGTAATGGCTTAATGATTTTTTCACAGTGCATGTATGTTGTGGACAATGGGGCACTGTAAAGTTGCTGGAGTTAACCCTTTACATGCTGATAGCGATCACTTTGATTTCACCATATCTCCATCACGCCACTGTACAAACCAATGGGATAGTTACACTGCACACAATGTCAACTACAGAAAATATGACATTAAAAAATGACATCATTTGTGTTTAGTATAGGTAGATTGGACCTTTTAGAACACATATTAACACCTTTTTCATTGCACATATTGTGGAAACAAGACCGTGTTAATTTGTGGGCTTTTTTCCGAAATTGAAAATGTTTTGCCCAAATTTTTAGATTTCTGTGTGGAATTCTAATTTTATTGCTAAATTGTTATTCTCTTATGACCTTGCATGTGTGGTATAAATTTCATGCAAAAATTCCTTTGGGAAAGTGGTTTTAATAAGGGGAGTTCCATGGACCCCACCAAAGACCTCGTCCACGTAAGTGTTAAGTACAGTATGCATGCTTAATTCTCACACAAAGATTTGATCTGCTTTTTTGTGTGTGTCTGTAATTAACTGGACAGAAATTACAAAAGTGTCATCTAGAGCACTGTGTTACAAAAATTTGCTACAAAAGGTACCATCACAATCAACTGAAATATTACAAATGTACATATTTTGATTAAAAGTGCCTTAGGGCAAATTTTGTGGCAAGATCCCAAATTGTCAGAAAGGCATTTTTAGGGCTTTTAAGTTATTGTGGGGCTTGTTCTATTTCTTTTGTCTTGGGGCCTGTACCATGCTCTTTGTGGCCCAGCAGGGCTCTCTGGAAATGTGGTAATTAACAAGCCCCCAGTGCCCCCCCCCCCCCCGACTTAATCAAAAATATTGAGATTTTTATATCACCAGAACTATTGGTTTAAGTATAGTATGTGTGGCTAATCTAATGTGCCAATTCAATCTACTCTAGGAGAAATTTGGAGGTTTGTAGTTACTGTCCGTGGAAATTACAACACAGTGACCTATGGGCCAGCGTGATCAAACATTCGCTCCAAATCGCGCTATGAGAATCAACTGAAATTTTTGAAGTAACCTTTTCTTGAGGATATATAGTGAACTGTAAAATAAAATGAAGGTACTAGGATCACAAAATGCACCTTTAATTAAGAATTGCATATTTGCAAGGCATTTTGGACCTAGAATATTTAGCCATGTGTTTGTCAATCCATATAGAGACAGGTGTGAACACTAAAATTGGCCACAAAAAACAACAACAACAACAATGCTGATGGAAATTTTGAAGCCTGCATTGAACCCTGGTTGGTGACAGTGTAAACATGAACTTGCTGTTATATCCACATTACCTGTATAAGCGAGCGACAGCTAACCTACATGAAAGGGTTCTTATTGACAATAGTATAATCGCTCCCAGGTTAGCAATAACATTTGCTACTACCAATTGTGAGTTGATGCGGATAAACTTTCACGCCACGTGCAGCATGATGGTTCAGCAAGCTATTTAGATTGAATCTGCATTGATAGAGTCCAGTGGGTGTTTTGAACAAAATCCCATAATGCATTGCAATGTGCCTATACTGTAATGTACAAAACATGTGTCAGTACTTATGGATAAAAAGTGTTAAAGAAGTTAGAGGACCAAAAAACATTTCATGATCTTGCTTAAGATTCTGTAAGTAGAAAACTTTGTGCTAAAATAAGTGTAAAAGTCAGGGTTTTAGGCCAAGGGAATTTGATTCTTAGTTTCCTGTTGGAGCGCGCATCAGAATTGCCACTGTGGCAAATATTTCATTATTTTGTGAAAAAAATGTTTTTCTTGAAAACTTGATAACAAAAACAAATTTTTAGTTGCGTAAAATATTCAAACATCCCTTCATGTTCATTTTAAGCAGTTAACTTGGGAGGGGTGTCACAGTATACCATAATAATGAATTTCCTCCAGATTTTCGTCCCGCTTGTCTGGGCGCTGGTCATAATACTGGGTGCAAAAAATGCTTGAACTGATTTTTAAACTTTTGAAGAAATAAACCTGCAAATACCTCTGTTTTGTTAATTAAGCACTTGGAAACTTTGCTTTATGTATTAAATATCAGGTTACTAGTGTATTTAAGATGCCTTTAGATGTAATAATGAAATGATAATAAATAATGAAATGACAGTAAATAATGAAATTGGACCTCGTCACCTTTTAAAAATCTCCAACAGGAAACTAAGAATCAAATTCCATTGGCCTTAAGTGTTAAGAATAGGATTTTGATGGGATCACATGACCCTATTGAGGTAAAATCTCCCAAAACTGGTGCATTGTGGGATTGACTCCATTATACATATGGCATTAGAAGTTTGGGGATGCGCCGCGAAATTTTGGTGTCAACATCCTCATAAACACTGATGATGACCAACTTAGTTGGAAGACTTGGTATAAACAATCACAAATTGGTAAAATTCATGATATTTAACCATATTAGGACACAGGCACTTCCCATGCCTCTCAGTAAGAAATCCCTCTGAACCCCTCTTGCCTTTCTGTGCTTCTCAGTTTTAGTCATGTAAAATCAGCCTGTTTTTAGCCCAAATTTGTCAATTTTGGCAATTTTTTGAAAAAAAATTTGTAAAAATTTTTCATTTTTCTCTTGATTTTTCAGATTTTGGGGCTATTTTAGGCCAATTTTGAGCTCCAGAAAAGAAAAAAAAAATTCGCCCGACCGATGACCCTACTCGAAAGGTCCGCTCGCCTGTAAAACAAGGTTTTCTTTTTTCGTTGTCTTAGGTAATGTTTCTTTTTGATATTATGAACAAAAAATGTCTCCAAATGTGGTGGTTTCTACATTAATAAACACTCCTACAGGCCAATTTTGTATACGTACCCATTTTTGCTTCTACTATCCAAATGGCTGCACCGATTTAACTCATTGTTATGGATCCAAGTGTGGGAAAATATCTGCTCCAAAACATAATAATACAATTTGATGATTTTCGCCCAATATTTTTTGTTCTCGTTATGAGTTATTGGGCGAGATGCATTTTTGAAACTCTTAGCACCAATGAATATGGGCTCAATCAATATCAAAAATATGTAATTTTGTTGTTGTTGATTTCTTTGCTTTATGACATTTTCAACCCCTCTGAATTTTTAAATTCTAATCTATGCCATACTAGTTGTCTATAAGTATTTGCTTATATGTCTGGCATGTGTGCTTATATGTGCGGTGTGTGTATGGGTACTTTAATAGCGTAAAGTAATTATTATTAGAATTCCAGGATGTTAATGTGAATTCTATTGAAGACCCAAATATGAGATTTAAGATGGGATTAAAGAGGGGGAAATTAAACAGTGAATAGACTTCCTGTTAATTTACAGGTTTCATGTTTCAATATGAATTTGAAATGATTTGAAGTCAGTGTCTGAAACTGCTGTTGTAAAGTCAGACGTAACCAACATTTCCATTTGCAAATTGGCATTAATTTACAATTACAATTTCTAGAATCTGTGCTTTGGCTATTTGGAAGAATATTTCATTAAATAAGTGTTAGCATAAAATTTTTAGCATGGTCCCTTTTCAAGCTTGGATACACATTGCTCCCCAACCTTTTAAAGGTTTTGTCAAAATAACACTAAAAGAGAGGCCAACTGTTTCTGTGCACAATGGAACAAAGACAAAATGTCCTTGTCAAAATGAGTGCAGTGGACCATCCTGAGGGGAGATATTACATGTAACAATTACACCATATGCCCCAATCAGATTGGCCGATGGGGCAGTGAGAGGATATTAATTGTCACAACTAATTAGCATATGGTGAAGCTTACCGGTTCATAATGAATAAAGCAGTCATTTAGCAAATACACTTGTATTTTAGGTTTTCATATTTTTAATGGTCTTTAGAAAGGACAAAGGTTTGAATGAGTTTTGTTGAATTAATGTCATTTTTTGATATGATTTTTTTAAAATTATTTTGCAAAACCTCGCTGAATTTTTCATGATACTGTATTGTATCCCGTGATGGGACGTGTTCAGCTTATGCTTATTTAAAAAAAAATAATTGTCATTGTCATTTTGTGATCGATCAACAAGGGGATGTTACAAGGTCGACATCAGAAAGATAAAAAGCTTTATTTTGATTTAAATTAATAACACGCACACACCCACATTAACGAGGGAAGCAAGGACATTCAAGACATAAAGTAACTCTTAAGATATAAATTAAAATATATTGTATTTTTTTAGAGAATTAATCTTGTTAAATAGAAATTATTTTTACTGAAAAATTCTCTTGGGCCCCACTCATGGGTGATTATGGTTTCTGTACACTGTGTAATGTTCATGGCCTGGATGCATGACTGCCCATAAACTGTGTTTGTCTACAGAAACAACATATAAGCCAATCATCACCGAATCTTATGTTGGGGGAAATTAACAGGGGAATCCCCTGCTGTGACATCATTAGTAATTTTTATTAGGAATCTTGTCAGCGTGTGTACTTTATAACTGTATATGTTTCATTAACTATGCAGTGCTGATAAGTAATCGCTTGATCAATATTATGGAGACTCTTTATTGATATGAGCCATACATATTAATTTATTTGTACTATTACTTGGAATTAATTTTTTAAATTAAAATGAACTTGGATTAAGACTAATATAAGGACAGATCTGTAATAAATCTTGTAAAGGAAAGAAGTATTGGCCAATTATAAATTTCAAATGGATTTGTTAAATCAGATGTTAGCTACAATCCCAGATAAAAAAGTGTTCCAAACTCTTTGTCAGATTAAGGGAAAGATTGATCCACTCAACCACAAGACCGTTGATCCGAGTCATGTTGTCAGCCCGGGGTTGTCAACGGCTTTGACAGGTCCCCCAACATTGGTCGATGGGGGTTTAATGAACAATGACTTGTCCATTTGCAATCTCATGCATGGGGATGGTTTCTATATATTACATCAAGTGTTCCAGCTATTTTTTCTGGACGGATTGTAGCTTTTTAAAAAAATGTGCGCTAAGTTGGGCTTCATAGCAAGTGACGGTTGGGTCAGGGTACCAGAGTAGTATTCTAGCAAGAGGAACTAGTGGAAAGAGGTCCGAGACCCCTTATAAAAGCAACTCCAGAAAATATGTCATGGGCATGTCTGGATCCACTCTGAGAAAACTTATGATTGGTTTATACACAAAATGACCATTTTTGTTGATCACTGTAAACAATAACACTCTGCAATTACAAGTAATTAATCTTTTATTTTCTTTTTCAAATGAATAATATTAAACTCTGATCAGTCATCAACAGATGGTGGAGGCCAATCTTCATCAATGTAGCAACAGGCCAAAATGAAATAGGTACAGTAATATGTACCACAAATCACAGGCTAACTTGGTGAGGGCGGTCCCATTGCCCTTTTAATATATAACACAAGTCATGTAACTTATATGACTTTTGTTATATTTTAAGGTCCATGGCGCGATCGCTAATAGCCTCGTTCCAAGAACCCCAGATTTTACCAGAAGTGGTCAAAATTTTGGTATCAGAATTTTTTTTTAATATTTTTCTCATTTACCCTGTGGAATCTTAGGGCGAAGTGATGAGCAAAAATGTACTCCATTTTGGTCGACCAATATTAATTTTACAAAGTACTCAATGGGGCTTACAAAATCACTTTTCTAGCTCTTCACATAAAAATGGATTGAAATATCGGTGCAAAACTTTACAGATGGTGGTTTGGGGTGAAGGCCATTCTATCAAGATGAAAACTTTATATATTTAAATTGTGACATCCCCCTTTAAGTACAACTTCTCACTTATGTGGTCAGTGGTTCAGTGCCATATTTGTTACTGTTCTTCATACAAAAAAATTCAAGAACAACCTCTACAGTGAAGTTGACTCCCCAAGTCCTATGTTTTGGATTGAGCAAATATTGCATGATAGCTTATTACGCATACATTGTAGAATTTGTTATCAAGATGCTTTGTGCATCCATATTCAGTTGAGTATTTCCTAGTTAAATGTATTACATTTATAATGCAATCTCAAATCATTTTTTTCCTCCATTGTAAAACTTATATTGTTGTCTTATATTTGGAAATGTGTCATGTTTTTCATTTAGCATCCATGTAATGCTAATTTTGCACCAGGTGTTTTGCACAGCAACAAGGCCTTATGACATCATTAACATTTAGAGAGTCATCTATTCATTGGAGACCTGTGGTACAAATTAAGTGATCCAAATTTCCTTGTTACCCTTGGAAAGTTGCACACAAAGGTTACCCGTTGGACCATCCCCAAGTGTGATTAAGAAATGCTGTGCCATTTTGTCCATGAGTAATATTTCCTAATGTTTATTTGATGTGTGTTTGTCAGGAATCCATAGCCAACCACCAGGCGTATCTGGACCGACTGGAAGATGGGGGAAATCACTTGAGTCATAGGGACAGGGTTCTTAAGGCAGAACAGTGGTTAGCGCAATCAGGTAAGGAACCAAAGCCACAGTATAGGCCTATCAAATGGAGGATTAGATTTGGGGGATAAGGGTTTGGAGGGGGTAGTTTGGAAGGAACAAGGAATCTAACCACAGTACAAGCCACAGTACAAGTCTATCAAATTAAAGATTAAGTTAGGAGTGTATAAGAAGCCCTTGTTTATATCTTGTCAAATGGAGGATTAGAGTTTGGAGTGGGTATGGGTATGGGTTGGGTGGCGATAGGGTTTGAGGAGTAAGGATCCTATTCAAAACCACAGAATAGACCAATAGAATTATAAGGGTTAAGAGTTTGGGAGGGGTAAAAAATCTAAGCTGTGTCACATGAGAGAGGGGTAAAGAACCTAAACCAAGTCACAGGCCCTCCAAATGGAGGAATAGAGTTGAGATGGGATAAGAGTTAGGAGCAGTAGTGTTGGGAGGAATAAGAAACATAACCAAAGCCACAGTATAGGTCTGACAAATGAAGCTTGAGAGTTGGGAGGGATAAGAAGTTGGGAGTAGGGTTGGGAGAAGTAAGGAAACTAAACCAAGCCATGTTGCAGGTCTATTGTATGGATGGTTAGAGTAAGGAGGGGTAAGGAACCTAAACCCAAGCCAGATTACAGGCCGGTAGAGTTGGGGGAATACTATCTGATCTTATCTAAATAATTTCTCCTCTCCTCCCCCACCCCTCAAATATATTTGTTCAAACAAACAGTTTACCATGCTATCTTGTCTTCTCTTAATACTTTCTCTTCCCTCTTCCCCACCTGCATAAATATTTGATTTGTTCAAACCAAATGTAACAACACACCTGAAGCTTTTCATTCTCATCTTACATTTCCTTGTTCTTCAATTACACCCAAAAGAAATTGTCATTAAAAACAGGCAAATATGCATGTAGATGAAGCACATTTCTGGGAATGATGGTGTGAAAGTTAAAAAAATTAAACATAAATGGATGCAAACATGATACAGCACTATCATTTTCAGATTCTTGGATGCACGGCAAGTGTGTTATTTCTCTAATAAGGTTGCTTAATCTAGAATTGGACCATTCCATTTTCAATCAACACTCCCTCTGAAAATATGTGGAGTAATTAGAAGCAGTTGGAATTGGATATGTGCTGTGTCTGGGGGTTATATCATGTTGTGGGTAGAATATATTTTGTGTTATTGAATTTCTAATATAGATACCTGTAGGTGCAATTACTTAAATGCACACTTATCCTAATCACTTCAGATATTTTGTGAAATATTTAGCAAATTAAATATATATAGTATTTCAGATTTTTTCCCCCAGCTCTATTTTCATAAAGATGTCAAAATTTCAGATGAACAGGATTGTTTTACATATGTACACCTGTGTCTCTGATAGTGTATTCAAATTAAAGCTTGGGTGTGTACATAGAAACATTCTGTTCATTAGTAAATTCACAGTTTAATGTGCTTTGTCAAAATGGTTGTAAGTATTCGATAATAATTTTTAGGTTATCTGATTTTAATTGGAAAGACCCTGTGGCAACAAAATGTGTGTGTGTATGTTTGTGTGTGTGCGTGTCTGTCAAACATCCACTTTTGGTCAAAATTCAATCTTGCTTTTTAAGTGATGAATTGGGTTCAAAATTGCTTTGCTTATGTATTGAGACAGGGGTATGGCTGTTTGAAAGTCTCATTTATTATGACAAAACAAGAATAAAACAAAATATATCAATGGCGACACACTTTTGACAACTAATTTGGAGTATTTATTCCACTAACTACATCCTGTGTAAATTTGATGAAATTTCATTGTGGGCAAATATGATTTTTCATAGAAATCTAGTTTTACACGACCTTTGTTGGCCTATATGGCAAGATTCCTGTAATGGATTTGTCTGATTTTTGCAGAGGTAATAGCTCTTGCATGTCCCTACTTATCTCAGTTGTCAAAATTGTGTCGCCATTGCTTAAAGTTGCTCGAAAAATAAGAGACAATTTGCGTGGGGTCAAACAGCTGTGTACGGTGAAAGGGTCACTTAAGGGCATGTTTATGCATATCATAAATGCTTTTGGGTAAAATTTTGTCTAGCTTTTTAAAGTGAAATGACTGATCAGATTCATCCTTGGTTTCATTTTGGTGAAAGTTCCATATCTATTGGACTTGCAGTTCAAAAGATGTGTTTAAGTTTGGTGTCACTCAGAACAATGAAACACAAAGGAAGGTGAATATTATAATTGGCTATATCTCAAAATCAATATTAGTAACAAATTCTTCATTCAGCTTGATCACATCACAAATTTAATTGAGGAATAGTTATTATTAAAACAATATGTTGAATGTTGAGTTTAATTAACTTAGAGGATCAATTTTGATTGTTTGTTGAGAACTATTATGAAAAATGTCTCTTCATATTAGACCTAATACATTTTCTATGAAGAATTCTAAATTTGAACATATACACTAAATTTATTTGATTCAAATAGTCTTAACAATGCAAGGCAGTGGTAATTTGGGCTGCGATTAGGTCGCTAAACCCCACATTCCGCTTTTTGTTAACTAAAAGGGAAATGGCCTGAAGGAATGCATTGCTGTCAAAAATAGGAAAATGTGTTAGGTGCTTGGATACAAAACACTCTTCTGTGCTATTTTAAAACCTAAGCATTGTGAAATAAACAACAAACACTTGAGCCTATAAGTTAATTGATCACACAATAAATAAATTATGTAGGCTAATCAGTGCAGACAACATGAACTGTCAACACTTTGGTTTGTATGTGTTGTAATAATAGTTTCTGCTGGTATAGATCCTGAGGCGGGAGATCAGAAGCAACCCTTAGACTTGAGCAAAGCGGCCTTACTGGCAGCGGCGGCTTCTAGAGAACTCAGCGATTTAGAAAATGGGGACGATACTTCACATCAGCAGCTACGGGTACCTTCAGTGACTGTACACAGGTAAGATCTTATGAACACACTAACAGGTGACTGTCAAACATAATTTGTCAGCTCACACAGCAGTATTGCAGCAGAGAATAAATCCTCACACAGCAGTATTGCTGAGTGTGAGGTGTATCCGGCCACCCCTGTTAGCGGGACAAAACCGGATTTAAAACTGTGGTCTAACTAACTAACTAACTAACTAACTAACTAACTAACTAACTAACCAACTAACTGTGAAGTCACAGCAGTGTTTTCCCAAATAAATAATGATGTGTTGTGTGGGACCCTGTTACGCCACTCTCCTGTTAGACAGGCATCAGCCAGATCATTGATCTACTGTAACTCATTAATATAAGGTCTGTTCATGTTCAAACCAAATGGAGTTATATAGTCTGTAATGATTGAATCCACTCTCTCCCCTCAACACAGTGTTGGACACTATTCAAACTTATATGCTGATGGCCCATTGTGAGTACTGGTTTGTATATTTTATGTTAGATTTTGTGGCTATTTCTGGTATGGTATGGGCACGTGCTGAGGAAGGATGACGGGCATGTTTTAAGAAGGGCTGTTGAGTTTGAGGTGGGAGGTTTGAGGAGGAGAGGACGTCCAAAGAAGACTTGGAAGAAGCAAGTGGAGGAGGAGAGTATGAGAGTTGGTTTGAGGATGGAGGATGCATTGAATCGGGTTAAGTGGAAGGAGGGAGTAAGGGCGGTTGCTGCAAATGTGAGGTGAATCCGGCTACCCTCGTTCACGTGAACAAACCGGATTTAAAACTTTGGATTTACTCCTCTGAACAGTATGTTAGTAGAATGTATTTGAAGTGGATTGGAAATTCATTTGGAATGGTTGAAAATGTAAAAAATAAAGAAATAGGTCAGAAAATTAGTTGATTTACCTAAAGAAATTGAGATTTTTATATCTTCTGAACCGTTAGCCCAAGTATAGCATGTGTTCTTTTTTGTTCGTAAAAAGACACAAATTACTACGCAGTGGTTTATGGAGCAGTGCAATCACTATGAGTTACAATATGCTCATCCTCCAAGGACACAGTTCAGTGGGTTATACTTGTACATGCATTGACATGAACTGACCTTGTGTGCTCTGGGCATCATATATCATACCCAAAACCAGGGGGTGTATTTTCTAAATACACTGATGAATGGAAGTTACTGAACTTTGCCATGGGAGTTAAGACAACTCTAGCTCATAGTGAATACAGCAAATTCTCTCATAACATCGAAACACACCATCAGAATCAACTGAAATTTTTGAAATAACCTTTTCTTGAGGCCCCTCTTGAGGATATTTAGTGAATCATAACAAAACTAAATGTACTAGGATCATGTAAGGCACCTTTAATTCCTGATGAACTAAGCAAATTGCTGACAGTAAAAGCTCAGCTTATCGTCATTATCCTTTGACTTCTGTTGAGATAAGGTGAACTATTTTAGCTGTTTTGGAGAAGTTTTAACTTTTCAATTTTGATGTTTATAGCATAGTTGAATTCTGCATTTCTTTCAAGTTCACCACTGGAGGGAAATTAAATCAATATTATGCTATCTCAAATAGAATAGAATTTGTCACTGTTATGCCAAATTACTGATGATCCTTTTTATCTTGATTCTTATCTTGCATGTTCAGACCATCCAACAAGAAAGGTGTAATGCGCCCCACACGGGGCTATGGTTCAGCATCTTACACTCAAGATGACCTAAGACTAGCACTACAGGAAGTCCGTCGAGGGAAAGTGGGAACACGACGTGCTGCTATGCTCTATGGAATACCACGATCTACCATACGCAATCATCTCAACAGACACAGCTTTCTGTGTGAGGACGAAGAAACAAGCAGCCAAGAAGATACAAAATCGGGTGTGAAGCGCGGTGGCAAAACCCGATTGGCCAAGGCCATAGCTGGCGAGGCAGGTTCAGAAGATGAAACGCAAGATGACGACACAGCTGACGAGTCGGATCCTGTCACTAAGTTGCGGAGTTTTCTACGTAACCGCAATGCAGCTGAGAAAATGGCCCCAGTGGATCTCGAGAGTAGCCTTAGTCAGCACCTTATTAAGGAGTTGGTATCTACTTGTTCCAGGTACTCTAGCACAAAAACATTTGATGTGGACAGCTTGCGGCAGGAGAGCCTGTCTACCTCAAAAGGCAGCAAGCATCAGGAACGTGTGGAAAGTGACTTCACGCTGCCAGTTAATATTTTCCATGTTTTGATACAGCGTCACCTTGAATCCGAAAAGAAGCGTGTCCTTGATAAGCGCCACAATGATGTGAGCCCCCTAAAACCAGCACTCCGTCAGCCTGCAGCTCAGATAAACGTGGACCTTAAGGTGCCACTGTACAAACCAATGAACGTTAGCACTGAGACACAAGCTTCGGATATGGATAATAGCGTGTCTAGTTGGTCCATCAAACCAGATCCAGATTCTATACCCAATATAGATTGGAAAAATCAAATTGACAATTTGTCTGACAGTAGATCCTCATCACCCTTTTCAGAGAAAAGGTATAGTTCACAAGATGCCTCAAACATGAATAAGCGCCCCAAGAGAGGGCGCTATAGGTGCTATGATCGCGATGCTTTGATGCAAGCAGTGAGTGCTGTACAGCGTGGAGAGATGACGGTTACCCGCGCAGGGAACGTATTTGGCGTACCACATTCCACACTGGAATACAAGGTGAAGGAGCGTCATTTGAAAAGGTCTCCCAAAAAGCAAGCCCCTAAAGTGAGCAAGCCTGAAGTGACCCAGGCCACGAGTCCACAGCGCACACCTACCTATTCTTCACTAAACATGTATGATGCAAGCCATATATCCCCTTTCGCGATGGCCACGCGTCCATTTGAGAGTTTCGCAGAGCGCCTAAGAGCCATGAGTGAAAAGCAAGCCATGCAGAACTCATACGGGTACTTGCTCAAGCAGAGCCTAGAAAGTCCTGCAGTCGGAGTGGTGATGCAGGATCTTGGCCAGATGCATTCGGCAATCCCGGGACAACAGGCTCCAGTAAAAGACTGTTATCCAGCAACAGAGGACCAAATGCCTCTCCTAACAAATCCTATAAACCCGCTATTACTTGGTAAGCAGCAGTGGGTGTGGGCCTTACATCCTGCGGCGGCTGCTGCCTACCAGCGTACCTATAAGGAAGCCTTGCAACAGCAACAAGTGCTGTATGGAATGCAGCAGGATAAAGCTGCGTCCGCTGCTGCTGCAGCTGCGGCTGGAATGGGAAACGCTAGCGTTAGTGATGCTATCAATCGCCTTGTTGAAGCGCACATTTACGATTCTTTATATGGAAACAAATCCGAAAGTGCAGCAAACAAAAGTGCCTCAATTCCTAGTTCTAGTGGATCTGCGGAGCCAGGTACAAGTGGCGAGACTAACCACACGTCAAAACGGTCATCCCAGGGTGAGGAAGAAACGGAGGAGTCGGAGAGTAAAAAGCCAAGGACTGAGGACTCAGAAGATGCATAAACAAGTTGAGTCATGTGGTCTTCGTGTACTTAGCTCCCACTTGTTGAATGTTGGCTGGTGTACCTTCAGGATTAAGAAAGTCAGGTAGACATGAATTAACTCAGGATAGGGACTACATGTGTCATGTATGTGCCATACGTGTATTCTGCATGTGTCATACATGTGCTATGCATGTGTCATACATGTGCTATGCATGTGTCATACATGTGGTGTGGGATAGAAACCTCAAATTTTACCTCAAACAACTTGGAGGACAAGAAAGAGTGGTATCAAGAAAAGTATCAAGAGAAAATTCATTGAATGTAATAAAGCAGGGTGAAAGATTTAAACCGTTACAAGTTAATGACATAATTTCACAATCAAACTTCTCTGATACACATGTGTTTGATGATGACCAAATCCTGAGTTATCTGATGGTACAAAAGCACTACAGTCAACAAAACTCCATTTCAAATTGTTTTATAGATATTGTCAAAACTACAGCCCGATTTCCGGACTACCTATTGCACTCTATATGCCGGCTTGTGGTTGGCTGCCTTTCCCATTTGTAAAATTTGATATTGCAAAATTATTCTAGAGGGGTTTTAACTGGTGAAAAAAAAAAATCACATTTTCCACTCATTGTGTACTAAACATGAACTGTGGTTTCAAAACAAAGATAGTAAAGAGAAAAAAAAGCATTTTGATTATCAATGTAAGTTTGTTAACATTTCATAATGAAATAATTTAGTTTCTTATGGATCATTGTGTTGTGCATTTTTGTAACTGATGTTTTTATGGCTAATGTATTGTGCAAAGCACTATACCTCATTTGTAGCTGTATTTGTAGACTCTCACTCTTGGACTTCATTTATTCTACTAGCACACGTGTTTAACCTAATATGGCGTATATTACTCCTTTTGGACCTGCAGATGATTCTGGTCATTCCTAGATTCTCAATTTTAGTTTTCAGAAATTCCATATTGGCATTTTTCTTTAACATATTCAGATCGGCATTAAAAATGCATTAAAATGATTCCCACAAGCCTATCTTAAGTCAGGTGGTTTTTAATGATGCTTTCCCTAGATGACCCATTTGACATTCGGGAAGCCATCTTCAACATTAGTTTTGTGTACATCCTCTACAATCTACCCTGTTTTTGAAAGGGTAACAAAATTAAGAACCTTGTGATGTATGTTTTGTTATGCTTTTTATTACCATTATTTACCACATTCATTCCTACTGTGTACCTTTGTTATGTAATCAAAAGAAACCCCCATGTTCATTTTGGAATATAATGGGGAATAAAAATTGAGTCATGTCCATTATTGATATTTATAGTATTTATTGAATGCATAGACAGTATTATCCACAACTCCGATTTGAAGATAAAACATCTCCCTTGTTTTTATCGTGATTATTATATTTATTAATATATATATATAAAGCTTTTTGTGCAAAATGAAGAGTAGTCCTACAGATTTAAACATTATCCAGATATTGTATCAACAATTTTATATTGAACCTTCGTCCACAAGCAACTCAAAATGTGTGCTTTTATATATTCTTTTTTTTTTTTTTTTTTTTTCAGAAATTCCCATATTTGGCATTTTCTTTAACATATTCAGAATCGGCATTAAAAATGCATTAAAATGAGTCCAAACAAGCCTAGTCTTAAGTCAGTGGTTTTTAAGATGGCTTCCCTAATAGATGACCAGTTGACATTCGGGAAGCCATCTCAAACATTAGTTTTGTGGTAAATCCTCTACAGAATCTACCCTGTTTGAAAGGGTTAACAAAATTAAGAACCTGGTGATATGTTTTGTTATGCTTATTTATTACACATTATTTACCACATTCACTACTGTGTTAACTTGATTATGTAATCAAAAGAAACCCCCATGTTTATTTTATTTTGGAATATAATGGGGAATAAAAATTGAGTCATGTCCATTATTGATATTTATAGTATTTATTGAATGCATAGACAGTATTATCCACAACTCCGATTTGAAGATAAAACATCTCCCTTGTTTTTATCGTGATTATTATATTTATTAATATATATATATAAAGCTTTTTGTGCAAAATGAAGAGTAGTCCTACAGATTTAAACATTATCCAGATATTGTATCAACAATTTTATATTGAACCTTCGTCCACAAGCAACTCAAAATGTGTGCTTTTATATATTCAGACATTTAGTGGTATTTAAGGGCAGTTAAAATGCTGCCAGTAAGTCGTCCATGATTCAAAACTTGTTTGGTGATGGTAGAGCTTTTTACACTGAGCAAAAGATTAATCGAATTTGCAGTCCATTTGTAGACTTCAAATCAGCCACCAAATAATTGTTAATACTTTTACTCTGAAACATTTGTCACTATTGTGCTGCTACAAATAAACACATGCACATCTGTTTGTTATATACTTGTTTAAGGGTCTTTTCTTCATCTTCAATTACTTTGAGTTGATAAATTTTACAACAGAAAATCTACAATTTTTACACGTAATTAAACCAAGGTGACGTGACAATCAATATTGATTAAAAGATGGTTATGTACCGCTCCATTAAAAAAACAAAACCTCAGCAATGACATCTGTTGTCAATACCTCTGTTAGAAGTATATCATGAAAAAGGAAGCTTAGTAAATCTTTTGTTTGGAAAGCTTTTACATGGTAGCTAAGGTGTTATTGTACATGCACGTCTATGGCTGTGTTAGTCTTAAAATTGCCGATTGATTTGCAAAGTCGATCATTTTTTCACTCAGTGTGAAAACCTCTATTGTATAAAACCCTCTTGTCCCTGTGGGCAAATACAGTCTCTCACAGTTGAAATGTGTTTTTTTTTTAATTTAAAAAAATAATATTTCTGTGGCCATATTCAGAAGCAGCATGAAAAATGCATTCAAATGAGTCCAAACAAGCCCAGTCTTAGGTCAGTGATTTTAGAGATTCTCAAATGACCATCTCAAAAGCCACGGATTTAACATTTTATGGCCTTCTCAGAATTTACCTGGGTGGAGCTGGAGTGGGTTAAGGAGAGAAAATAAGAAATTGCCACAGTGTGTCCTAACTTTAGATTACTCGGTCTTCACTTTGTGTCGTCTGCAAGAGGACATAGAGGGATTATTTTTTTGTATTTTGAAGCACATAGGACTTAACTGTGTTGGTTTGGCCTGTTAAAATTGTGAATTAAAAACTCTGCAGAAGTGTTCAGGACTGTAAAAATCACTTAAAATTAACCTAGTGAAAAATATTTCGTTGATATACACGGCCAATTTCTTCATGGTAGTTACCACACAGCTACCACCGAGTAGACATGGATTATAGACCCACTAGACGTACACTCGCCGGCCAGGATTCCGTGTATTTTTGCCGCATAGACGGATAGTGTACACACAGCGGCTGTCTCCCCAGTCGTGGAGTAGCTACGTGGTTACACCGGCTCTCAGCGCGCGCGATATTTCTCATGGCCAATTTTGTTTTTTAGATATTTTTGGGCATATATTTGCATTTTTTATTAGTGTGCAGGAATATGGGGGTTTTTGATCATGCCCGATTTGAATTTCGTAATGATTTTCCTAAAAAACGTTCAAAAAATGCTAAACAGAGAACACGTGTATAGCGCCCTCATTTCATGAAATTTTCATCCACTCTCAAAATGGTGTCGTGGTTACCGGGGAGTAGCTACATGGTAGCTGCATGTCTACTCCGGTACTGTCTACACAACATCCACCTTCTCTCCACCTAGTGGGCAACTACGGGGTAGCCATTGGGGTAGGTACAGCAGAGTAGCCACATTACTGTATACCTAATAACCGTGTACTTTGTAAGCCCTATCTTGCAGCTACTGCCTCGCAATTAGCCAGTGTGTACTGTACAGTAGCTGTCGCGGTAGACATGGTGTAGCTGCCGTATAGGCTACCACGTGAGCAAGAAAATGGCCGTGTACAGTATTGGATAAATTTAAGTTTCAGGGAGGTAAACAAAAGGACTCATAGGGTGGCCTGCAAACGTAGGCAATGAACAGGCTGAATTTAATGAGGGGAAAGTTGATTACAGAATAGGTGGCTACCCAGGCTTTTTATCAGTGCTCAAGAAGCGAGAATAATTCAGCTTTTATTGATATGAGCATAAAGGTATTCATTGTTAACAAAACTTAAGCGTTATGCAACACAGCACAACAAGTGTGGCAAATGGTAAACTGCGCTTGTTGCGCCGTGTTGCACCAAAGCTATTTATCAGTTTGCAAGTGATACGGCTCAACTGTTTGATATTGTTCACGGTATAGTGTCCTCTTTTATTTACCTCCCTGTAGCATCTTCCAATCAATCGGGTATATAGCTGGACAGAGCGAGTGCAATATATTTATTGTTTGTGAAAAAACAAAATAATTTAGAGAGGGTTTATTATAGAAGGTATGCCGTGAATGGACAGTTTGAATACTGCAGTGTAAGGGAAGGGTAAGATATAAGAGGGGGGAGTTAAAGATGGTAAAAGTAATGTATGTACTGTTTTCTCTTTTTTGTTAATATGAATATTTATGGATAAAACATTTGTCCACAAGTATATTGTAAAAATCGCCAAATAGGTAATTATTTACCTTAACTAGAGTGGTAAAACCAATTGCTAATTTGCACAAACAAGGAACCCAAATGGGTTTATTTATGTCAAACTTGTCACTAAAATATGACTTTTTTGAGTCGTTTTTTATAAAATCACAAGGGCCATTACTACCATCAATGTAGTAGAAACAATATTTGTAAATTATAGTACCCAATTATGAGAGGAACTTGGTCCTAATTGGCACTTAATTTTATGGTGGATAATTTCAACCATGCTTTGGTAGGGTATTTGATTTAGTAGATTTGTTGTACCTGGTAGTATTTGTCCAGTGCGTGTATAGAATTGCTTTAGTACTGAAATTCTGTTTTGTTGCCATCTCTGTGAATGAATATTAGGATAATCACATTGACAAACACCATATGCACTTAATACAAGAAAATACAGGAATGTACAAAGGACTATGAAAATATAATTGTGAATAATTAAGAGAATTTGTGATAAGTGAAAAATCTTGTACAATTAAGTCTATCTGTTGGATCTTAAATAATGCACAGGCACATACAGCACACTGTAGAAAGTATCCATTTTATGTTGTATTGAAGTTGGTCGTAATTGGTTGTGGGGCGAGATGATATAATGGGTATTTAATGAAAATGACACTTGTTTTGTATGTATGCTTTGTACATGTGTGTAATATTGGTACAGACTCTTTTCAGGGAAATTAGTCTAAAGGGATTTTCATGACTTTGTTGTATTATTTTTTATGTCTATTTTACTGTGATCTTTTACAATATAACTTCATCAGTGCCGGTTAATATTAAATGTATATGTGTTCCATTGAAATCATTGCAATGACAGTCAGGGTGACAGATTTTTGTTTTTGTTAATTCTAGTTTTAGTTTAGTGTGTGATGGATCACAAGCCCGGGATCACAAGAAGTCATATCTGATCAATTGAGCTCTAGTATGTATTTTAGTCGTAATTTCTTCAGAAACTAGGTAATTTTAAAAATGAAGGCATACATTGTAGCATCTATTTTAGGGTTAGAAATTGGGAGCAACAGAAACGGGAAATTAGTGCACCTGAAACATCAGGTAGATATCAAATAGATTTTACAACTTCAAATTTTCATTTCCTTGTTTAATTGCTGGCCAGGTCAGCGACACCCTCTTGGCTTGCCATCCCTGGCTTGGGCACCGGGGATCCCTGGTACGAACCCCAACCAAGATGTACAATATTCTCTACTTGCTATCCCTTTACCCCCTCCCCTCCCGGGAGAAACAAAAACGGGTTTAAAGGCTGACTCAGAGATTTCAAAGTATAATTTTTTTTTGGTATATTAATTAAAAATAGTCAATTTGAACTAAAGATAGTCGCCTAAAATGCCCAATTCCAAAGTTTGAGATGAATCAGATTTTTCGTTTTGATACAGTATAGTATAACAGTGCTATAGGATACTGTGTATAACATTTTGGATCCGGAATTTTATAACAAAGTTGTGATTTTCTATGTGAAGGACTTTGATTTGAGCTTAGCAATTTTACACAGTGATTAGTATATGGACAAGCATTATGTATGTGTAAAAAACATGATTTGCCTGAAATCTCTCTTTGCACCTTTAAATCAACAATTGAAAAATACACCATATTTCTTGCCAAATGCTACAAATTTAACATTTTTGTTTCCAAGTTTAGCCACTTTTGAAAGGTAAGCTGATAGTCCAACATTTCTCTGCATGTTATCCTATAGAAACTTGTCAATACTTGTCTTGAAACTAGAAAAAGTCCTGGCTTGATAACACCTTTTTGAAAAGTGGGAGATTTACACACACAAAAAAAGATAAAACAAGGCTTGACCTAATGTTAAAGTAAATGATTTGTGATGTGAATGTATTTGTTATGTTCAATTTGTAGCAAAAATCTTGAATGAAATTGGAAATACTTTAATTATATCCTTTCAACCAACAGCAAATGTATCCACCCTTAATCAAAACCAACTCATTTGAAAATCTAGGATGTCGGCTATTTGGGGTGCATGTCAAGGTGTTAGCAGTGTGCTGTAGGTTTTTAGGTTCATATCCATTCTGCACACTTGCTCCTCCCATATTTTGGGGGACCTCATGTATTGGCAAGCCTCATCACAAAAGTCAGCGTGTTCAACAATGTGCGTTGAATTATATCCCTCTCTTACAGCGGCAAACATAAACTCAACATGTGTTGTGTATCAACCACACAGGAAATTGGACAAATTTGGATTATTAAGAGAAAAGTAAATTTCAATTTCTTGATGTCAGCCTGCATTATATCTGAACGAGCACACTTGATCCATGTACATACATTTTGGGCTGTACAATGTGTCCGCACAAAAGTTGTCCTAGTTGATAATATTTGTGGTATGCTCTCATAATTCGGCAGGAGGATTATGAGTAATAATTCTGTTTTATGTAAAGGATCCTTTCTTATTAACAACTTTATCATCAAAGTTGTTATTCATAAAGATATAAGAAATTTGATTTTCAGTTTTTGTTTGAAAAGACTTCTAGTATTTAGAGCTTGAAATCCCAATTAACAAACACTTGATATACATTTCAAGTAAGAAAATAATTTGACAGTGGCAACTTATTAGAAGTTCATTATGTGTTAGAGTTATGATATGCACGAAATGCCTTTGATGTGTCTCCCCCTCGCATCAAAACTCCTTTCTCCTCCCCCCCCCAAAAAAAAAAACAAACCTGAAGATCCATGTCTGCTCCTAACTATCAGAATACATTGAAATTGAGGAAATGTCTTCTTTTAGGATATTTTATTAAATTATGCATAAGTGTTAAAATCAAACACGTTCCATATAGTTTCCATCATGTGACATGCAACACATCTTTCGTATTCACCTGAAATGTTTAATTTAAAAAAAGAAAATTTCCTTTTATTTCACTATTCACAAATATACTTATATCAAAACATTTTTATAAGTAGAAATCATAAGAAAATTTTCAGGTGAAATTGTTTAGTTCATTTAATTTTGTTTATTACACTTGGCCAACGATATAACCTTATGTGAAGTATCAATAGCTACACAATTTGGTCTAACGATTACAAAAGTTTTCTATATCTGAAGACATCGCATCAAGACCACTAGATATTTGCTACACTAAATTCAGATGGCACATTGATTGAGGTTAGGACTAAAACAAAAACATAGCTTTGTTGTCCTCCACTTTCCAGAGGTAGAGTTAGGTGGGCAGGATTCACCTTTCCCTCCTCAAAATAAAATACGCATTCTTATGTGTACCTAAAGATAAATAGGGATTCATCGCTGCAATTTAACTCTGACAACCTGGAAACGAGAAAAGATATGACACGAGAAGTTGTAGGTGCCCTTGCTCAAATAAATTGAGAATGGGAGGTCTTTTCATACCAATTACTTCCTGTGGCTTTTTCGATACTGACAAATTTGGTCAAAGTTAGAATGAGAGAATAAAAGTATGACTTTTTGAACTGGTACCACTCTACGTGATTGAAACCAAGCATACCATTAAGAGAAAGAACAAGGCTGAATGTCATTCTCTTCCTTGCAAAAAATAATGGTATCACTGGTTCAATGTGTTGTAGAGGGACTACTGGTTAAAAAAGTCATACCTTCATTCTTGTTCTTTAAAAACAGAATTATAAATAACTTAATTTTCTAATCCTCATGGCTTTATACAATATAGGACTGCCATGATCACCCAGTGAGGGAAAATTAAAACAACTCATTAGATGCAAAGAACATGCACAACATTGACAGACGGCATGCAAATTTAGCAAAACACTGTACGATGCGAGCGTCCTGAAAATAGCAGCAATATGCAGTAATTCCCAGTCTAAATTGCAAATTTAACCCAAGCAGAAACCAATGAAATTACGTAAATTTAAGAAATCAATAATGAAATGTTTAATGTGTATCTTTTTATCGATGCACCTTCATTTTTTGTTGATGGTACATATCCTCAAGAAAAGCTTATTTCCAAATTTCAGTGAATTCTGATGCCATGTTTTGATGCTATAACTTTTTTAGGCAAGTGGGGGAACAAAGCTGTGATCACAAAATGCCCCTTTAACTGTTTACATAACGGAGAGATCTATCATTGGCATCAATTGGATTTCCGGAGAGCTTAGCATATAATTAACACATGTCAGAAATTTTTAACATGTTATCCAGGGAGCCAAGAAAACTTTTGTCCCCAAGATTTAAAAGAAAACGTGTTTCCAATATGGTAATTAGAACTGAGGTATCCAGGTTAATAGACAAGACTTTGTATAGAAAATGAGTGCAATATTGGCATTACCAGTTTCATACAGACCCAAATACATAGTGATACAAAAATAAGCACTTGTGGATGTTTGTTGATAGTATTGTATATCGGCATGTAACCTCCATAGCAAGACTGGCCCATGATTAGTGTATTTCAGCTTCAGGATATCAGTTAAGTAATGAACATCGCATTTACGTTCCACTATTTTAACTCTTGGTATATGGATACACAATAGGTATGGGATGTAGATATGTATGTGAGAGTCTATTTTTTAGAATTTACGCTCCCAGTATAATGACACCCTTTAAACTTGAGTATAGCCTTTGAAACAAGCTTTTTCTATTCCTTTTGGGTGAATGTCCATTGTCTCACTTTGCCCCTTGTTTTCAACCAGTGCAGCAGTTGTTTAGTGTGTCCGTTTAAAAGTGCTGTGACAGTAACATAGCCAGGGGAACAGTGAATCATTTCCTCCGCTATAAAAGACTCTTAAATTCGTCACTATATTTACACAGCTAAGACACACAGGCCTCCCCAGAGACACCGGCTAGTAAGTGTATTACAAAACTCGCTCATCGCACACTCAGGGTCTTTTCTTGCAGTTGCCATGGTAACTGTTAGCCTTCTTGTACCTGGTTTAATTGATGGGTTGTGAGAGTGATGCTTCAGTGTACAATAATCTCATGTGCTAAGACTAGGCATAATAGTATAGTAATTGTGTTGTGATCCATTAGAGAAATTGTGTATATTTGTGTTCAACATGATGTGAACCAAGGATGTGGACATCATGTTACTGATATATCCCAGTTACAAAAACGAAGTTAATGGTAATATTATGATATCACCACTAAGATTTTTCATTGTAAAGCACTATGGGTGTAAAAATGTCAAGCCTGGAGCCTGTAATTTGTTAATCCAGTTGTTAATTTGTGTTTATTTCAAAAATAAAAAAAACATTTATTGTGGGTGTGGGGGAGGGGTAAATGATGTGCTTGTCTCATGCACTGTATGCTGGGTTGGTTGCAGTCTCTTTACGGACACATATGAATGACGCTATTAGCACACCTGGCATGTTATATTGTTTATATGGCTTCTCAGAATACAGACAACACTATATGATGACTTGGAGCACTTTCCAGTGAAATTGTTGGTAATCTACAGTGTTCTGTTGCATTATGTACTTGAGAAAATTGAAGATGCATTTTGTGCTAAAGAAAATAGAAAATTCATGTTATATGTGCTGTTATGAACCATTATCATTGGGATCAGAATATGCAAAATTGCTCACAATCAACTGCATTTTGAAAGTTTTCCAAGTTCAAAAGTGTTGCAATTGTATAACATACAGTATTGACTTTGCATATTTGTTGTATCCACAAAAACTAATTGCATGTTAGTTTTAAGACAAGAGGATTTCCCATCAAATATGAATTTTATGTGATATTTTCAGGAGTTACAATAGTTTTTAAGATGTCATTACTATTTCTGTGACGGGATAGATATCCGTACACAAGCAGCAAAATACTAACTGATCTGGTTAGTAGTTAACATTTGTGTTTATTTTTTTTACATTAGCCTTCCCTCAAAAGATCAGTCTCAGAAGAAAATGGAGTGGCACATGCACATTTTCAAGGAAATAAGAAATTCCGTCAATATGTTCTCAAATGATAGTCAAGGACCTTGGAAGAATACAGATAAATTTTACACACAAAATATCGTACCAAAAAACATATAGAAGCCTTACTAAAGCAAAACACATTTTTAAGGTTAATTTTTTGATTTGCCATAACTAATCAACAAATGTGTCTATTATATGAATATCACAGACTTGTACTGAGTGATTGATATTAAAGCCACTAAGGTCAGAGACCGGCATGCGTTTTCTTGTGTTTAACACAAGCATCTGTCATCTACTGAATAAAACCACTCTGGAATTGTTTTATTATAAAATCATTCTCTTTACCCATAAGGTTGCTTGATTTGGGCTTAATCATTTCAGTTGAGGGCTAATATCTATAAAAAGCTTTACAACCATGCAAAAATATAATTTAGAAAAATCTTGAGGGCACACTATTTTCCAAATGTGCCAAAAAAAAACCCTCATAATTTCAGTTTTAAGAATTTTTTTTTATGAAAGCTGTGCGTGCATTCTTCCAAGACACTTCCTCATTTTTTGGCCTTAATGAAACATGTTGTAGGAAGTGACAATAAGCTTTGGATATTCTGAGAAAACGGTACCCCTACCGAAGTCCGAATTAACTTAAGTCCGAAGAGATTAGCTTTTGGATTATCCCTAATTAAACCTACTTAGTTCGAATGAACAAAGGCCCGGTACCAAGAGTTGATGTTGGGTTTTCTATAGGTGCAATTATACATGAAGTTTAAATTCTATAAAGAAAGAACCAAAAAAAAAAAAAAACAAAGTGTTTGGAAATTGAAAACTCTAACAAACATAAATTCCATAAACACTCTTATTTTTTCTCGTGTCAAAATGACACGGAAAATAGCCGGCAAAAACAAACAAAACGACTAAACGTCTACTCTAAGGAAGTTTTGAAAGATTAAAAGCACCCCTCCCCCAAATAAAAGTTGTTAGATTAAAAGTAGGAAAATTCTTTAAAGTAGAGAATTATGTAAAAACAAACAAACGAACACACACAAAATTCAGCAATCGAGAAGCAACGTTACAATTGACATCTACCACTTTTTTTTTTTTTTTTTTTTGTACTGAGTGATTGATATTAAAGCCACTAAGGTCAGAGACCGGCATGCGTTTTCTTGTGTTTAACACAAGCATCTGTCATCTACTGAATAAAACCACTCTGGAATTGTTTTATTATAAAATCATTCTCTTTACCCATAAGGTTGCTTGATTTGGGCTTAATCATTTCAGTTGAGGGCTAATATCTATAAAAAGCTTTACAACCATGCAAAAATATAATTTAGAAAAATCTTGAGGGCACACTATTTTCCAAATGTGCCAAAAAAAAACCCTCATAATTTCAGTTTTAAGAATTTTTTTTTATGAAAGCTGTGCGTGCATTCTTCCAAGACACTTCCTCATTTTTTGGCCTTAATGAAACATGTTGTAGGAAGTGACAATAAGCTTTGGATATTCTGAGAAAACGGTACCCCTACCGAAGTCCGAATTAACTTAAGTCCGAAGAGATTAGCTTTTGGATTATCCCTAATTAAACCTACTTAGTTCGAATGAACAAAGGCCCGGTACCAAGAGTTGATGTTGGGTTTTCTATAGGTGCAATTATACATGAAGTTTAAATTCTATAAAGAAAGAACCAAAAAAAAAAAAAAACAAAGTGTTTGGAAATTGAAAACTCTAACAAACATAAATTCCATAAACACTCTTATTTTTTCTCGTGTCAAAATGACACGGAAAATAGCCGGCAAAAACAAACAAAACGACTAAACGTCTACTCTAAGGAAGTTTTGAAAGATTAAAAGCACCCCTCCCCCAAATAAAAGTTGTTAGATTAAAAGTAGGAAAATTCTTTAAAGTAGAGAATTATGTAAAAACAAACAAACGAACACACACAAAATTCAGCAATCGAGAAGCAACGTTACAATTGACATCTACCACTTTTTTTTTTTTTTTTTTTTGTACTGAGTGATTGATATTAAAGCCACTAAGGTCAGAGACCGGCATGCGTTTTCTTGTGTTTAACACAAGCATCTGTCATCTACTGAATAAAACCACTCTGGAATTGTTTTATTATAAAATCATTCTCTTTACCCATAAGGTTGCTTGATTTGGGCTTAATCATTTCAGTTGAGGGCTAATATCTATAAAAAGCTTTACAACCATGCAAACTATCAATTTTGAAAAATCTTAAGGGCATCTATTTTCTCAATGTGCCAGTGTCTCTTTAATCAAAATGTATTTTTAGTTTCAATGGCCATTTTTTTTCTGTGACAACTAAGAAAAACCAAAACCCATAATTTCAGTTTAAAGAAAGATAAAATCTTTTTTTTTTTATAAAAGCTGTGCGTGCATTCTTCTAAGACACTTCCTCATTTTTTGGCCTTAATGAAACATGTTGTAGGAAGTGACAATAAGCTTTGGATATTCTGAGAAAACGGTACCCCTACCGAAGTCCGAATTAACTTAAGTCCGAAGAGATTAGCTTTTGGATTATCCCTAATTAAACCTACTTAGTTCGAATGAACAAAGGCCCGATACCAAGAGTTCATGTTGGGTTTTCTATAGGTGCAATTATACATGAAGTTTAAATTCTATAAAGAAAGAACCAAAAACGAAAAAAAAACCAAAGTGTTTGGAAATAGAAAACTCTAACAAACATAAATTCCATAAACACTCTTATTTTTTCTCGTGTCAAAATGACACGGAAAATAGCCGGCAAAAACAAACAAACAAAACGACTAAACGTCTACTCTAAGGAAGTTTTGAAAGATTAAAAGCACCCCTCCCCCAAATAAAAGTTGTTAGATTAAAAGTAGGAAAATTCTTTAAAGTCGAGAATTATGTAAAAACAAACAAACGAACACACACAAAATTCAGCAATCGAGAAGCAACGTTACAATTGACATCTACCACTCTAATCAATTGCCTATTCAAAATCGATAACCCCGTCTTTGTTATAATTGGTTAAGAGCTGTATTGCGTCTTCGGACTTAAACAAATTCGGACTTCGGTAGGAATGCGGAGAAAACTTCCCCTTTAGTCTATCTCAATAAGAAGTTGTTAGCCTGACTGGACTTAATTATTTTTTTCATATTTGAAAATTGAAAACTTGACATTAATAGAAGTAACTGCATTGTATAAACATGTCTTTTCATCACATTATAAATTAATTGGTTACATTGTTAGTTTGAATGTAATTTATTTTAATATTGAGAGTTCATAATGGAGAGGCGAGAAATAATTCAACTTCTACGCACAAATTGGCATTTTGCGATTCAGCCAAGATGGTAAATTTGGAAGATGGATGTGTGCTCATGGTCATTTTGGCTATTTATAGAGCATTAATTTTAAGATGTCTTCAAGAAGCTTTACATATCAGCTTGAAATTGCCAAATCTGTTGCTTTGGAGGAGATGAAATCTCAAGTGTATTGATGGTAAAAATAATCTCCTTATTCAGTCTGTTACCTCAACATTTCTATTCTCACAGTCTTGAAGGTGGAAAGTGTGCTATCTTTACATATTTTTGTTTGTGTTGTATTTTTGTTGTGTATTTATGAATAATAAATTCCTTTGGGGAAACTCTGTATTGTAACAACTCATGTGGAAAAACTCCAGAGTAAATCAGGGTGTTAGAATTTGAAGAGATAGTGTTTATTTATGTTTATTATTTATGTTTGTTATTTATTTCTAGTGCAATTGTCTTGTGCAATGCGACACAGTGTTGCTATATTACCATGACAAAACCAAAGCAATTTGGGTGATTATTTGTGAGCCACAAACCTACATAATATCTTTCAATATGACATTTCATCATAAAAGGGTAGCTAGATGTGTGTATCATACCTGAGATAAATTGGCATAATTATGTTAAGCCATTTGCACCTACTCTGTATCACATGCTTTATAATACAAAGGGTATAATGTAATTAACTGAATGTTAAGTCATCAAGTAATTGACTAATCACACACCCACAAATTGTTGATGACAATCAAGCTAATTTCACTTAAATTGTATTTTAATTGAAGCAAAACAGTATTTGTAGGATATTTACTTTCTGTTTTCAATGCATGTTGTGCAATGTATTGTGTTATAAGCCCTTTATTGACCAATGTGGCCATTTTAAAAACTTAAAGCAGTTTTGATGACTGTAAAGCACAAGTTCTCTACAGCAAGCTATGTTTGTAAAGCCCAAATGCAAGATTTATGTTGGGGGGAGGACTTAAAAAACTGGACCTTTGGAGGGAAATCTGGTAATGCAGAATTTTTTTTGGGTAAGAGTATACCTTAAAAAAAATTTGACTACTTGAACACCTAGTCAAATTTTAATCTAAATCATGGACTTTTTTTATCAATAATATCAGCAAAAAGTATACCTTTTGCTCTTGTGAAAATTTGGTGTTGTGTCCGCAATCCCCGAGTGTATGGGACCAGTATAAACTGTCGAATGTGGCAGATCTGATGGTAGAAACTATCCTTGAATTTATACATGGATTGCCTTTTTTGGAGAAAGAAAAAACATTCAATTCAAATAACGCTTTATGAATCAGAACTGCTATTGAAATAGGCCGAAAAAAATTCCAAGTAAACTGGTTATGTCTTACAGTTTATGTGATCCGATCAAGTAAAATGAGTCTGAAGTCAACCAAAATCAATTGTGGTTTTGGTATTTTCTTAACCCTAACTGCCTTTTGGTTTCTAGCCTATCTCCAGAGAGGAAGGGAAGGGGTAAAGGGACAGAAACTAAAGAAGATTCCTTGGCGGGATTTGAACCCGGTTAAAGAGAGCTTTGAAAAATCATCATTTTGACCAACTTAATTTAGGATTTAAAAAAAAAAAAAGAAAAAAGCAAACACCGGGTGATAGACAAAAGATTCCTTTAGCACCTTTTGGAAAAAAGTAAATTTCCACTTTTTCACATCTCTGCCCCTATTTTGGACCATATCTCATAAACTTGTTTAACAAATTTTGACTCATTTTGCTTGATTGCCGAACATATTGAAGTCATTTAATGTATTATTTTGTGTATCAGAACTTCATCTGTGCCAATTTTAAGATGTGAAAAAAACAAAATCATGGTGAACAGGGCTTTCTTGTTGTTGAAAATCCACTTCTATTTATGTCAGCAAACAGATTAATGTGGATTTGATGTCTGTACATGGATTAGAGCTATTTTTGATGCACCGGTTGTTTACGGAATGCATTGAATCAAAGGTTGACTTGTACAAATTCAACCCATAGGGGAGAGAAAGTAATTGTCTTATACACATTTCTGACTCAAATAAACTAAACAGTGGTAAAGATGTTTTGGTGTTAACTGAAATATAAAATATAGACCGCTACTGGCCACCGTTTGTTTGGACATATGTCGGGAGTCAGACATTACCCAAAATGCACCTGGAACTCCATCCAAGAAATACACTGAAAACTTTGGTAAACACCATAAATCAAGTCTAACAGAGTGTGTACTTTCACACCCACAATAAGATTGATGTTTTGGTTGAATTTCAAGGTGGAAAAATGTTACTAATTTTGCCATCTTTCACTTTTCTGAAGAGTTAGACGTAGTCGACTTTAGTCAGTATGTGTTTAAACTTGCGTACCCATGCCCTTCACCTTGGTTTATGCGACTGTCAAGAATGACCATGTGGCCATCTGAGAGCATCTTTCAGAACCTTACGACAATTAAGTGTGATAAAAAACAGGTTTCAGTCCCTATTTGTGTATTATATATGTACCTAGACATGTATAGAAATTGTAGTAACACAAATCTCATCTCTGATGAGATAAACGGTCGAGATAAACATGGTAAAATTGTCCCTTCAAAGTGAATGTTATGAAACTAAATATTAAAACACATTGTTTTTTGTAGATATTTTTGTTCATAGTTAATAAATTATGTCAAATTACAAATTATGGTAATGAAGTCAGTTAAAAACAACAGATAGAAGAATAATATGTCGAGAGATCAAGAATTGAAAAACAATTGTGACTCCTTCGTATCTATTTTTGAAATGTTTTCAGTTGTACACGCATCAATTTAGAAAGTGAAATGAGTTAAAATTGCTCCCAAAAGGGACTACAGGAAACAAAAGTAGTTTTACCTATTTGCTTTCACTTTTCATCAACAATTGCTTTTACAGTTTGAATACTACGTTGACAAAGTATGTAAGCATTTGACTACATACCGAATGGGTGGAAATGTAAAACAGTTCAGCAAGAAATTGTGATTTTTATCTTAAAACTTTTTAACAATAATGGGGGGGTTGGGTGTATTCCCGTAGATTTTCATGCCTAAACATTGATTTTATTGCTGTTTGGGTTTCAGTAGGGCCTAAACTGTCAATAAAAGGATTGGGGTGCAATTTTCGGACTGATGCCCCCTCCTGCAAGGGGGGAAATGTTAGTACAGGGAAAAGTTAAAATCAAGTCAAAATTGTGTTTTAATGTATACTAATGCGTTCCTCTCCTCATAAGGATTAAAATAAGTATTATTTGCCTAGGTTCCAACCTTTAGTTAAAGAGGTTATTCCATAATGGTTTTAAGGTCACCTGGTGTAAATGTTCGGATGTTATTATTGGAGTGGTGTCAAATGATTCCTGTGTTCATACCTGAAACAGAAAATGCATTTTTAACTGTTTTGGTGATATCACCATTGCGACATCCAGGGAAAATTCTGGTGACCCCCATAGACCATGTAGACTTGCCTCCATTTTGCTATCGTAATTACCCAACCACATGTCACACACTGTGACATAATACATTGTGGATCTGTTGAGACATACAAAACAACTTATCACCATTTTCAAACAAAATCTGAGCATTGGGTAATTTTACCCCAGGATGAACTCGATGAAAACATTCTCGGGGCTATAGCGCTCTGAACTAAAGGTCTGAACCTGCGAAATATATACTTGTTTTAATCCGTATAAGGAGACGAACATGTTAGTGTACATTAAACACACATTTTGACTCTATTGTAAATTTTCCCCTGTTTAGTAACGTGTTCTCCTTGAGGACAGGGGGGCAGGCAAAAGTCGAATGGAAAATTTGCACCCCCATATTTCCGACTGCCTGGTCCCTATTGAATGAAAAACGCAAGAAATCAAACTTTAGCAGCAAAAATCTACGGAACTGTTTCATTGAATATCGATCCCACATTATAAAAGCTCCTGCAACTGAATGTAGATTTTATAATTTGAAACCAATGCAACATGCAGTAGGTACATGTATATGAACAAGTACAATTAATGCCTAAGTATTAATATGAGCATTTGCAAGGGAAATGCTAGAGTGGTTAGCACTCAAGGGCAAGTAAGTAGTGTTTGCCACATGATAATTATTTTGTAAAAGCTCACTTTGATGAAGTGGTCTTCTACTTGTTGGGTATATTTATGAGCGGTAATCCAGTCTCTAGTTCATAACATTTACATGGAACAATTAATGCAAAGAGAAGCCATCCAGGGACTTGGTATTTTATGCTCTGAGTATTCCAAATCATATTTAGAAAATGGAAATATGCAGCATTCCTGGCAGAATCGCTTCTTCGTTTGTGAAAAATGAATCCAAATTTACAAATCGAACTGCAAGCAGATGTGGAGAATGGGAATTGTCAAAGTTTACACCTAGAAAAATTTTCAGTGGATGTTTTAATATGTTTGATCTGAAGTAAGTGGCAGGGGGGTAGGACACGACTTAACTCGATTTGTGCATTTGGGATTTCCAAAAGGTAATTATGGAACTCTTACGTGCATTTTCTATGGCAGTCTCGGTCCCAGTGACTTTACAAAAATCACCTCTTAAACCTTTGTTCAATAAATCTTAGTAATATCATAATATTGAGATAAATTATTGATCTCAAAATCCGTTGGGGTTAGTGGATTAACCCCGTTACAAAACGGTGTAATTTCCAATAACAGTCATTTACACTCGGGTCATGCCGGGTGTTAATACCGATTTGAAATAACTGTTGCTGTTAGGATGGCATGTCCTACCTCCCAGTAAGGGGATGGTGTCATGAGCCATCTGTGCCATTTGTGCAACGATTGTGTTGCCTACGTGTGTAATGCTTTGACTCCCAGGGTCACTGCATTTCAAGGCTGTCAAAAATGTAGTGATGTCACTCTTAACTTGAAAGATTTTGTAGAGCAGATTCTTGTCAGAAATGATGTAAATTTCAGTGATACATTTTGGTTTGATTTTAAAATGTCAAAATATGAACTATTCCAACTCATGGACAATTTATTTTTGCATGATGTGTATCTCATACAACACAAAACCTCCATAACTTGGTAAAAATGGGACCCTGTTAATTTCTCAAAACTGCTTTTGTCCAATGTTTGACCTCACAGGTAACTATAAGGAAGTACTAGGAAGTTCTTAGTCTTATTTTGAAAGAGGTTTAAGGCATAGGTTTGAATGTATCACTTTAAGAAACTTGGAAGAGTAGCACTGATATAAAAAACACATTCCAACATGAGGCAGAAGATCAGTGCTTGTATCACACTTTGGTGTGGATCCTCTTGTGTAGACATTAAAGGTGCAACGAGAGATTTCAAATAACAGGTGTCCCGAAAAAATGTGAAAATTCTGATTTTGGCACTGATGTAATGCTTTATATCAAAAATATCCCCATCTGTAAGGATTAAGCTGAGAACTGTTTCTTTGGTAAAAAAATTTTGAAAAAAATTTCTAATTTCGTATAGGAGCAAATACGAAATTCAGCCTGTTTTCTATTGAAACATAAGCATATACAAATCACCTTTTGTTTTCATTTGAAGTTATTTCTGAAACCAAATAAAAGGTTAGGGGATCTATTGCACATCTAATCTATATGAAATCAATACATATCACAGAAAATATGGATGACTTGAAATCTCTTGTTGCACCTTTAAAGGGGCATTTCGTGATCCACAACCTCGTCCCCCCAATTACCTAAACAAATTTGAGATTTTTATATCATCCGAACCGTTAGCCTTAGTAATCCATGTGCACCAAATCTTATGTGTAAATTCGGTGGCATCTGTAAGAAATTCGCAATTTTGTATTTTCTGTCCGTAAACGGACAGAAATTACAGTACAGTGGCCTATGGGACTGTGGAAACAAGTATTTGCTCATAACATAAAACCGCAAGATCGGGATCAACTCAAATTTTGTGAATAAGGTTTTCTCAAGGATATCTAGTGAACTATGAATAAAACAGGTGGTGCTGGAATCACAAAATGCACCTTTAAGTTTTGCACAATTTCACAAATATAGTGCAGTCAATATTTGATTTATATAACATATAAAATATTCTTCTCTAGCACTAACCATTCCAACAAATTGAACAACAACAGATAATATCTGCTGATAAGTGCAAGCACTGGCATGGAAGTATCGGTCTGGACATTGATGATATGCCGACACAGTGAAAAAAGTTGGTACCATTTCCCTGATTCGACATCATCATAGGGAAATAGTCCTGTTTCATAGCAACTTTTTCCCTGCTGTGAAATATCGGTAATTAGTACAAATATTTTATGGCATGTGGTATAGAATCCACCAATCAAATGATAGGAATATTTCTGTGTTATATAATGTGAACTAACCACTGGCATTACTTGACCTCATTATCTTGATCTCTTCATTCTGAAAATATATTAATTTCCAAAGTTTGAAAAGTCAAATTAATGTTTTTACACACAAAAGCATCATTATGAGCATTGAATTCCTGCCTCATGTAGGAATGAGTTTATATCATTGCTACTCTGCATCACCGATTGCCTATTTTGAGAAGAAAATCTAACCCATCAAAGCCCCAATAAGCAGTGTCCGATATTGTAGCAGTTATAGTGATTGTATTATGTAGCAGCTGATAGTGTTAAGTAAGGAGTGCTTAATAAGTAGCATTATGTTAAAAATACCAAAAAGCACAATGTTGTCCCAGCAATTATGTGGCATAATATAGCAAAGATTCAAGTATTGGTTGTGAAATATTTCTGTTGGTCTAAATTCACCCTATAGTCAGTAAATTTCAATGAATGTAACTTTTTAAACACACATTCTTTGGTTAGAAATTTAAAAAAAAAAAGAAGTTTCAAGATTACAGACCTATAAAAGTTCAGAATTTAATGTGATTTCCCCATGGCAGTGGTATCCAAATATACATGCATTTCAGAACAAAAGTATGTATTCCATTTATAACATTTATCATTTCTCTTTAAGAAATTGATTACAAATTTGCAGTCTCTATTTGATGTAAAGCCATCTCAAGGTGCAAGTGTTTACTTCTGCGATAAGAAGTTGCAGGAATCCTGTGATATTTTGCAGATAGCAATCTGAAATTGGGATGGAGATCTTGGATGTAAATGACATCTTAACAATGTTAAACAGTCAGTTCTTGTTGGTATCAGTTTAGTTCAGTAATAGGATGAGACTTGACATGGTTTGTAACTTTGACAAAAATGTACTTGGTTTTTAAAAATGAGAAATGGACTTGCATTTTGACAAGGTGTTAATAACTAAGGCCCCATTTGTGGTCGACCACACACTGTTCTATGGGCGACTGTGATACACATTTTTGGTGGAACAATATTGGAAGGTTTTTTTTTATAGCCTATGTGCGAATCAGTGCGATTAACAAAAATTGGACACCTCCCTTTGAACATTACAAAGAGCAAAAGTATTTGCTGGTAATCTTTAGAGGGCCACAAGTACATTTTCTGAGGGGGTACAATTTTTTCCTAAATTAAAGCTTGATTGTAGAACTTAGGTGTACAGGACAAAAGTAGAAAATAGCAAAATATACATTTTTAAATTGACTGCTCTCATAAGCTTGACTAAACTATCATGCATGATAAAAAAATACTAAACTCATTTTTGTATTACCGTACTGACCCGAGTATAGTCCCATGCTCGATTATAATCCCACCCCCAAGTTTTGAAAGAATCTGAAGAGTAGTTGAAAATCCTATTATAATCCCACCATAAGTTTTTTGCTGGAGGGCAATAGATCACATGCAATTTTTGTTATAATCATTATTGTTTTGGTATTATTTTAAACAGATTTTCTTTACAAAATTAATTAGCTTCATGCTTCAGTTCGTTTACAGGTCTTTGTTGATCATACACCTCATTTGACACATGAAAATATCTGGAATAAGTTTAGCTCTGAAGGGCTGAAATTTTGATGCTCATGTGTTTCATGGTAGGGTGGAGATCCCATTATAATCCCACCCCTAAATTCAAGCTAATTTCAGGTTAAAAACAGGTGGGACTATACTAGGGTCAGTACAGTACTTAGAAACAGCAATGTGGGCTTATTCACTTCAGATGTGATTTAGTACAATGGTAAGCATTCTTTTTATAAAAAACAGAAAGAGTGCATTCTTCTGGAAATATCTTTGTGTCCTTGAAATATGAAAAAAATACTGTACTTCTT
This sequence comes from Ophioderma brevispina, assembly GCA_023653785.1. Taxonomy (NCBI): domain Eukaryota; kingdom Metazoa; phylum Echinodermata; class Ophiuroidea; order Amphilepidida; family Ophiodermatidae; genus Ophioderma; species Ophioderma brevispina. The sequence continues at coordinate 39,798 of JAMKCH010036080.1, forward strand.
TATTTACATACCTAAATTTGACTTGGAATAATGTGCAAATTGTATAAGAAAATAGATGAATGGGGTAGCATTTGAACTGACAAGAACCATTACTAGTTTTTGCTGTGATGAAATCTTAATGTACCTGTATAATTGGCCCAATAAAAAAAGTTAATAAGGACTAATCTGAATGTATTTACTTAGTCCTTTAATCTTTCTGTATTATATCCCTATATGATGAAGTAGACTTAATGAGTGCAATTCTTTCAAAGTGTTATCTACAACTCATTCATTTCTTTCAGTTTTAAAACATAAAACCATTCGTTTTCATCTCAATAAAAAAATAGAGTAGTTGATTGATATTTGGGTTTTACGGGAATTTGTGGTAAGTAAACTGTAGTGGCAAACTAATGCAAATTTTATTGTTAATATTGATGACATTGTCATTAAAAAGAATGATTCCTTTGGAATACAAGGAAATACGGTGGTGTGTTTGTATTTAGTGTAGTCTTGAAGCAAAGACCTTTCTACAGGCCCTTGGAAATTGATGAACTAAACAAAACCCAAAAAGCGCTTTAAAAAGTAAAGAATTGGCAATGTCAAAGCCAATATTAAAGACACTATCAGTGATTCGACCAAAAGTCAATTATATTGCAGGAATTATATAGCATTAAGAGTGAAGAATAAATCTGTAGAATAGTTATTTTTTCCAGATATGAATCTCCATTCAATTACGTGTTAAAAAAAGGGTCCATATGGACAGAAAAGACTAAAATATCTGATTTTGCCCTTAGGCCTTATCCCTTGCAGGTTTATGTTAAGATACCTATACTTGTTACAGACTGCTAAAATCTGATTTTTTATTTTCTTGATTTTTTCGAATCGCTCATAGTGCCTTAAATAAAAACTCTTGTCGCTGTAGTAATAAATCCGGTTTTGTCCCCACAAACAGGGGTGGCCGGATTTACCTGACACTTGCAGCAATCGCCCTTTCCCCCTCCTTTCACTTTGCCTGTTGCCTCACACTTGCAGCAATCGCCCTTTCCCCCTCCTTTCACTTTGCCTGAAGTGGAAGAACTCCACTTGATTCTTCCATGTCTTCTTCTTTGGTTGTACCACCCACCCCGAACTCAAGGGCCCTTCTTAAAACATACTACTCATACCAACGTACACTATTCCAAACCCAACAACTGCGTATCACACATTTCTCACACCGCATTAAATTTGCTTTTACCCCTCTTCCCACACACGCCATAGATTTGTAAAGCTAATCATAAAGCTCTAGGCGCTATGAACATACTACTACCAAAGGCAGGTAAAAAAAAGGGAAAGGTATTACCAAGCCAAAGAAACCAATTAATTTGGATATAAGATTTGAGATGTTTTTTGAAAATACTCAGGGAGGGTGCTTCCCTGATATCACGAGATAATGAGTTCCATATACGTGGGCCGTATGTTGTAAAGGCATTGTCATTTGTTATATATTCTTTGATAAATAAAAATGTGCCAACACGTTGAGATTAGTTGCCACCTCAAGTCGCGGCTCTTTCCCACAAATTTCTCGAACTGCTTTAGACATTTGATTTGTTTTAGGATTAGCACTATCTTTGGCATTGAGCAATTGCTCCAGTGCTTCTTCAACAACCAGCTGAAATTCTCCATTTTGAATAAGAAATTTAACGAAAATTGCCAAGCTGCGGAATGTAAACACGCAAATATCAAGCAGACGATATGATCAATGCGGTGTCAAAGGTCAGGTCAGATCAATCACTGAGGCACGGGCGATGCAAGACACCAATGCAGGGAAAAAAGTTTCCTGTGATATAGTATCTACCAATCAAATGATGGAATATTTTTGTGTTATATAAATGAAAATATCTGCTAATCAATTACCATCACGTTTCAATGGCTTATGAGGGTTGGGCACCAGACATGTAAGCGGGAGCCCGGGATTGGTTCCCGGTTGAGATAATGAGCTTTCATTTCACGGCATCTCAAGGGAAAGATCGGTTATTGCTCACCCAGTCAACTTCAGTACCTAGTAGTTTCTAATTGGTCCACCGCCAACTTTTGTTGGCGAAGGGGGACTATAGAAATGCTAGGCGTCCGTGTGTGTGTGTCCCACAAAATATCTTTGGAAATAAGCAAGTGTGGGCATCCATCTTCGCAACATACAGTGCGAGTCAAAATGATTGTTCCCCAAATATCCTGATTTTTTCTTATCAAACTGTGCAAGGTTGCTCTTAAAATTGTAAATATTTCAAAAGTACATTTAAATAGCTTTCACAGAAATTTTGAATTTTTCATTTTGGTTCAGGCAATCAATATCTGCACTCATTTAAACAAAGGCACTCAGATTTGTTTTTTTTTTTTTTTTTTTTAATTTGTACACGCGGCATTTCGGGAGCCCTCTAAAAATAAGGCCATAACTTGAAAATAAAATGCATGAATCTCGGGATTTTTGACATGGTGATTAAGAAGTAATTATTTGTCAATATAAAGTATATAATAATATTCTAAAAAGATTACAAATATTTTTAATATTTTTTGTTTCATCGGGGGAACAATCATTTTGACTCACACTGTAGATGTATCTCAAGTATGTGCTGGGTGGGATCCGAAGTGGGTCAAATGAGGTCAAAAATAGGATTAAATTGCTATAAACCTTGTCAACACGATATCTTTGCATCTAAGCAAGTATGGGTGTCCATCTTTGCACCATAAGTAGGCGGCGGATGAGTTCAGAGATAGGTCAAATGTGGTCAAAAATTGCTTTAAAGCAATAGCACATTTTTTTGAAGAGTGCCCTCAATTTTTCAAATATGTTGAGATTTTTTAAATGGTTGCATTGGTAACTGGCTAGTAAACTATATCTGTGAATGGTTAAGCTCGAAAATGTCTGTGTCGCAAACGAAGGAATTTTGTAATTAGAATAATTAATATCGGAGATCTCCGATAATAATTCAACGGCTGCTGGAAACGGCCTTCCAATATGAAATAGCGCCATGTACGTGTCTACGCTCATCCATTACTTGTTTTATTGGTTCAGGCAAGTCAAGTTAGTGCCACCTCAAGAAAATGACCTCTATTTCATCATGGACGGACATAAACTTAGCATTTCCAGCTATGCCGCTAAATACACATTTTTGAGCATTCTCGTTCGCAGGTGTAGTTTCCTACACAATTACCAACATAACTCTGCAAAAATATCAAATTTTGAAAATTGGGTGCACTCTTCAAAAAATGTGCTGTTATTGCTTTAAACCTTGTCAATTGTGGTAGGATGATGAAACTTGGTAGGTATGCTTAACATTTGGTAGACGTTTCATATAGAAGTCCCATGGATGCAAATGAGGTATTGCTATTCATTCCGTCAAGCGTTACTGCACAACGTCATACAGTGCATGACGGAATCAATTGTAATACCTCATTTGCATCCATGGGACTTCTATATGAAACGCCTACCCAACATTTGGTGCCAAAAATGTCGAAGGTCATTTCAAGGTATTGAAACTGCTATGGTAGGAGTCTCTCTGGTTTCCATCACAATCCTCCCTGTGATCTTTAAGTTATGTTACTTTTCCTCCTTTTAACTACCGTGACGAGTGGGTTACCTTTGTGGTTCAAGAACTGCCTTGTTCATATTTTGTAATGCGAGTGCAAGAAGGTTGAAAGTGCAATAGATGCCATTTTTCAGAAATTCCTAGTCTTCGACTCTTGAAATGGTTCTTCAGCATTTCAAGAGCCACCGACTCAAGTAAAGATAAACAGAGTTATCCTAATACATGACAGCACACAGATGTATCGTGTGGCAGCTATTGCACTTACGATCTTCATGCATTCACACAGCGATTTAAGAATTGGAATTCATGTTTCTTCATCGTGTTTTTACTAGAAGTGGTGGAAATGAGAAAACTTAGACCTACAGGTGATGATTATTTATTGCTCAATTACCACCTTGTCCTAATGGCTCAGATTGTTAGGACACCCGATATTTACGAGGGAGACCCAGGTTCGATTCCTAGTCAAGGGAAAGAGTGGTTATTGTTCAGTCAGTCTCTGAGTACTGAGTAACCGATAATCAGTAATCTATATAATACCTATGAATGGTAAAGCTTGAACTTAAGTATGTATTGCAAAAGAAGGAATTTTGTAATTAGGAAAATTCAAGGGGATTTTGTGATCCACAGCCTCATCCCTCCAATTTCAATGAAGTTGAGATTTGTATGTCATCTGAACCATTGGTCTGTGTGCTTAATCTTACTTGCAAATTCAGGCTGCTCTGGAAGATAATCGTCATTTTGTATTTTCTGTTGTAGCATGGTGCAAACATGCATAGCATCAAAATGCTGACTCAGAATCAACTGAAATTTTGGAAATGACCTCTTCTCCAGGGACTGACTTTTAAAATAAGGTGGTGCTCGGTAAACCAAAAATGAGGTATATACCTTTAATATCGTATCCCGATAATAAGTCAGAATATGAAATACCCAAGAAATAGTGCCATGTACGTGTCAACGTTGATCCATTAGTTGTTCCGTTGGTTCAGACAAGAGGTCATTTTCATGAGGTGCGCACTATTTCACAATGGACAGACAGAAATTTAGTGTTTCCAGCTCAGCTACTTAATTGCAATCAGAGATCCTTATTCTAATTACAAAATCGATTCTTTTGTGACAATTTGCATTTGAGCATTACCGTTCACAGGTATAGTTACTAGACAATTACTAGACAAGCATGCAAAAATCTCAAATTTGGAAAATTGGGGGTGCTCTTCAAAAAATGTGCTATGGAGAAGGAAAGTTGAACATATGCAGCAACAAGTAGACCAACTCCCTACTGAACCTTTCACTGCTTTCAGCAGATGTGTGACAGACTAGGGTTATGGAAACAGAAATATGTATCGCTCTATGTGCCATTTTGGCACAGGAAAGACTAACACTCACTTATAATTATACAGATTGAAAATGCTATAACAATTACATGGTGCATAATGAAGATGGCCCCACAACTGATCCTTCATTTGGTGGTAAATCACATTTTATTGAAAATATGCAAATGAGCTCATTAATATTTATAACTTGTCCAAAAAGTATAGAGCACATGACCTCATCAATTTCTATCACCCTGCCAATTTGGAAATTCATTGACAATTCGGTTTAGTCGGTAATGAATTTTCTTCTGCCCGTGTACACATCATCTGCATGATCACACAGGCCCTCCAACATATTGGTTGTGGGGCCCAAAAAATGCCCGCCTGTGATATCACAATATGGTTTTTGTCATGATGCATAATATGGGAAAGGGCCACAATGAACATGCCTTAAAGACGAGTCTACCAAAATAAGTTGGCCTTGACAATATTCATCTGTAGTTTCACACAAGACCACTCTTGCTTTCATTATTATACAATATATTTACAACACATAAAATTCTAGCATTACTGAATAACAATTGCATGTAAATAATATTTACAAAATATACACACCACATCCTACAGAAACTAAATACTTAAAAAGAAAAACATTAAAATCGTTCGAGATTACAATTTCCAAGTATTACATATTGACTAAAGAAAATTATCTGATTTCCTATGGTATTGACCAAGTCATATGATAGCCAATAACCAAGGATAGAGCTGAGATGAATATACCTAACAGAGATTCAAGTAGTCAATGGATTGTTTGCAGTGTGTAGGGTCTTGTACGGTATTGTTATTTATTCAACGATTCCCTTGACTGATTGAGAAACAGTGATCGCTATTCAATACAATTCAATGGATAACCTTAAGGTTTGAGTTTAGCGGGCTATTTTGAAATAAATTGTCCTCACACGTGCATATTATTTGTCTAAAAGCCTTGAATAGAGTTAAGTTCTCAATATAAGCCATGAAATGACTTTTGAAATGACTCCAAATTTGTGCACTCAATTGCTGACTTTCGGTGGAATTTATTCAAATGTCAATGTATTAGTGACATTCTTGGATATCTTCAAAAAATACTGAGATGATTCAAAATGTTGTCTTTAAATTTCTCAAGAATTGAAACAAAATTGGACCAGTTCATTTTGCAAATTCAGATCTTTTTAACAGAATGGAAGCTAATTTGGGGACCATTTCTGATTTTGGCTTATGTCTTATGAAAATGAAACTATTGAACTATAGCCAAACCCATAAAGTGTAAATATGAGCTGATCTTAAGAATGAGCAGGCCTGTATGCAGGGGGTGGGTTTACCCTCCCCCCCCAAAAAAATTTTTTTTTGATTAAAAGATCCAAAATTTAGAGCAATTTCAACATGAAAGTCCACTTTTGGGTGATGAGATGTTCAAAAAGGACTATTTTATTTAAGTGTGTTAAGTCCAGCTTTTTTGTTCGAAGTTCCGCACCTCCCCCAAAAATCCTGCGTACGGCCCTGAGAACGAGTGACTTGAAGCACAAACTTGGGTAAAATTGCCCAAATTGCAGGATACATAGCTCTTAGACATAGTGTGCAGTGGTGTTTCAAACCCACCCTTTATATGAAAACACCCTTTATACCGAGAAGTCATAACCCACCCTAAGCCTTTTTGCTCTTGCGAGGGAAACGGCGAACCGGGATCAGTATCGTACCTACATCTAATTCTGATGCACAGTAGCCTATACTCAACATATAAAGTACTATATGATCTCCATGTATTTTTTTTTATTAGCTTATGGAATCTTTTCATAGTGTCAGTCCAATGCCTAGACTCAGTCCCTATCAATTATTCATGACATCATGCCCAAGGCTACTGCATAGTGCATAGACTTCTTCAGAACAGAAGTGAGTCTGAGTTTGAAAAACAAAAATCAAAATTAGCTCTATCAGTATCAGGTTTTGGATTCTGATTTCATTCTTAATATATTTGTTCTTACTAGAAATGCACTCGGTTTAATGAAAATCAATAATCAAATACATTTTACGGCACAAATATGCCAAAGAAACATCAAAATGTTACCGAATTCGGCACCCTTGACGAAGCGAATTCAGACCCGGAAGTACAATTATTTCTTTATCTTTGCTATAAAACACAAAATTAAAGTTTGAAAGGCACCATTAGCACAAGAAACAACCCCCCATTAATACTGAACACACGCTAAAATGTTGCATTTTCTCCCGAAATTCCTATAGCGCGCTACGGTATCGCGATACTAGTCGGCATCCCACTGTCTTGTTGTTACGAGCGGCCATGTTGGAAACGAACTGCCCCACTGAAAGCTGGGAATTCCCGGAATTATTTCCCACTATCAATGAAATTGCGGCGAAATCTCAAGCTGTGCGTGGTATTCACAATCTAATTTAGTATATCTTGAGTAATATGCGCAAAGTAAATTATACAATCACTACAAGAAAATATTATTTTAGATCTCTTCATTTGATAATTGACATGACGGAGTGTTAGGCTGTAGATTTTCAGTTACAAAAAATATGCACAACAGTTCTGAGTTCGCAAAGCAATACGGAAAAAAACAAGCGTAAGTCGGCTGATTTCATTCGTTTCAGAGCTTTTCAGCTTGGTACAGATGCGAATTACACGCTTCTTATTTTTTGCACGCTTTTAAGAATACACGCATTTTAGTTTCAACTCTCCCAAACCCACGCATTTTGAGGATTTTGTGATATTTCAAACCCACGCTTTCTAAGCGTCCGATGCACACTATGTTAGAAAACCTGAAGCGCTCACAGCGCCGCCGTGCGACCAAACCATTGCAAGCTGAAACGGATCTGGTTTGATACGTTCGAGCTGCTAACAATGCATCAGAGCAGAGAAGATGTAAGGAAGAGGAGGTGTATCGCTTCAAGACTCGCTAAATAAGCTTGTTTTATCCATTCAATACCTATTGTATTACGCACTTAACAATCCACTTGAAAGGCCTTTCCCGGGATCTGTGCGACCGCTCCACACTCGATCGATCGCAATGGTATCGTTACTGGAGGAAATAACAGAGCGTGTACATGTGCAACAATGTTTCTAGAAGTTATTTTCTAACAAGCGTTTTACCCGTACTTCCGGGTTTGCATACAGTCGTATTTACATTGTACGTGTCTTCGAAGCGATTCCAAAAAGAGAGGAATATTTCATTGAAATCCCATCAAAATCGGCCGAATTTTCGATTATTTATGAACGTTTGAAATAGTGAATTCATAGGGCAATTTTGTAAGGTATAATTTGATGAATTCGAGGAGATATGTCCTGTTTTTTTTCGACCATTTCTCAAGTTCCGATCATTTCCTGTGAATGAAACCACGTGGAATACGAAGGCGATGGTGCACTTTATCCAAATTCAGCGACCTTTTCGGGTGACCAGAAGCGCAAACAAAACCATTTTGTAGTGGAGTTGTATTATCACTCGTTCGCTATTTGGATTTTTGCTTTTTTCGGTATCTTTAAGCAGCGCTTACCCAAAATTTGAGCCCGGATTCAAGTTTAGTAGCTTTTGGCTCATCTCGGCAATGTAGTCGGCTACATGTATTTCGGGGCATTTTTCTTAGGCCAATCTGGTAGTCAAGGGTATAAGGTTGTGGAATTTAGCTCTAGATTATGAGGTTATCAAGTATTGGAATTATATAATATCTAATACCTATTTGAAATGCATAATTATGGCGCAGCTCGCGTGTAAAATACAAATTGTAATATAGAAAAAGTTGTCTTGGTCACGAAGTGATCTTGGGTGTTTATTTGTTCCTTAGTACGTGGTCTCATAGGTCTATATCTCCATATTTCTAATCTGCCCTATTTTTACAAGTCCTACAAGTTATTTAAGATTTACAGCTATTTACACCATTGGAGTTTCGTCGCTAATAACTCTAAGGCAACAATGTTTTGTTTTTTTTTTTTTCTCCGAATTCATTTTTTTTTTGTGTGTTTACTTTCAATGCATTTTCACAACGCGTGAAACAGCATCGTTAGTACCAATGTGTCAACTTTCAAGTAAACATTATCCCCCAATCATAGCAAGTACAAATTCCAGAATTTATTGATGCGGCTCTTGGGGGTCTCGATACAAATGACATTACGGGTATATTGGTATAAAGTATTTGAATTTGATAAACTTCGAAATGGGATCACTTTGTTCAATCGGGACGCAGCGCTGGCGCGGCGGGCGTTTCTCCCACATGCCCCGCACATCCCCTCCCGTCAAATTTTATCGTAACTACCGCGCGCTTTCGCGGGCATTTTACAGCGTGCATACAATATCATTTTCTGCCGATCTTTGGTCTCTATATCTCCTCATGAATTTATGATAAATCCTTCATCAACAATCGGCAATAGTATTCTGTATGCGTTCTATTTTCCCATATTTTCAGTGACGGTGAGAACTACATAATTCGAAATGAGCGGGTCAAATGCTGCATGCTGTGGGTTGGATTGTTTTACATTGGAAACCTATGTGCGCAGGCGCCGTGCACGACCTCTGGCCAAATCGATCTAAGCTTCCGCGGGACTTTGTGACTTAATTCTTATTGGGTACTTGAATCAATAGCGAACCCGCGGTTCGCACACATATAGTCCTTTGAAGTGCCTGGCGATACATCTCCTCTTCCTTACTCTCTCTGATCAGAGCTTTACTTCCTATCTCTATTAAGTATATTCATCTCAGGATATGTAAAGGAAGCTTAAAAATTGAGGGCTTAACATTGTCACAATTTCATAGTTAAAAGTAACACAGTGTCAGATCTAACCCACTATAAAGGCCAAAAGAGGGAATGAATGAAAATGAGATACACGTCAGGATATAGCTGGGCTAAAACAATGAATAAAAAAATGACATTGCAAAAATGACCTTTGCTTGTTCGGATGGCAACTTTTTCAGTACACCCTCTTTGTACTGGGAGAAGTTATATTGTCACAACCTACTTTTGATAATTGCCTCCTTTGGTCCTGAGTGAATCAAATCATGTCACAATACACTCCTTGTAAAAGATTCAAAGAAATCCCTTGACCTTATCATATGAATTATCCTGTGTTGCATCAATGACCATGTTTGATTGCATTCGACTTCAAATCCTCAAATTATACCGAATTTGAGATGTTTTCAAACCCAATTTTATAACTTGACCCATATGACCTTTGACTTTGGTATGTGACCGTTGACTTCATTTACCATATGAAGGTTCCCAAGGGGCATCTATGATCCAAGTTCAGTAGCAATTGGACTTTTACTTCTCGAATGAAGCCAATTTGATGTTTTCAGCCTATTTGACTTGACCTCATGACCTTGTTATGTGACCCTTGACTTCATTATCATATGATGGTTCCCAAGGGGCATCTATGATCCAAGTTCAGTAGCAATTGGACTTTTACTTCTCGAATGAAGCCAATTTGATGTTTTCAGCTATTTGACTTGACCTCATGACCTTGTTATGTGACCCTTGACTTCATTATCATATGATGGTTCCCAAGGGGCATCTATGATCCAAGTTCAGTAGCAATTGGACTTTTACTTCTCGAATGAAGCCAATTTGATGTTTTCAGCTATTTGACTTGACCTCATGACCTTGTTATGTGACCCTTGACTTCATTATCATATGATGGTTCCCAAGGGGCATCTATGATCCAAGTTCAGTAGCAATTGGACTTTTACTTCTCGAATGAAGCCAATTTGATGTTTTCAGCTATTTGACTTGACCTCATGAACCTTGTTATGTGACCCTTGACTTCATTATCATATGATGGTTCCCAAGGGGCATCTATGATCCAAGTTCAGTAGCAATTGGACTTTTACTTCTCGAATGAAGCCAATTTGATGTTTTCAGCTATTTGACTTGACCTCATGAACCTTGTTATGTGACCCTTGACTTCATTATCATATGATGGTTCCCAAGGGGCATCTATGATCCAAGTTCAGTAGCAATTGGACTTTTACTTCTCGAATGAAGCCAATTTGATGTTTTCAGCTATTTGACTTGACCTCATGACCTTGTTATGTGACCCTTGACTTCATTATCATATGATGGTTCCCAAGGGGCATTATGGGATTGGTCTGACAAGCACTGATAACAAGTTAAAGTCTCATACCATGAGTTACACCAAAACAACTTGTTTTGGCAACAGTACGTTTCATCAACAGACAAACAGCCAATTTACAGCAACAACTTTTACATTTTTCATCTTTTACATACAGTTACAAGTATTTCAAAGGGACCAAATGACAAAAAAATCACTTTCCTGAATTCTCAAAGTTAAGTTGTAACAGTGTATCGTAATTCTTTAATACAGAACAAGGGCATTCTTGATATTCGAGAAATTTGCACTGTAAAATATGTTAATTTATTTCGTAGTTTGTCGCTCCTGACCAATTACCTAAAGGAAAAGACCAAAAGGCCAATAACATGAAAGGTGCACTGTGGCAACATTGTAACGCAACGTTTTGTCAAGTTAAAAATAGTCACACTAAATGTATAAAGGTGCATGTTCCGATCGTCTTTGGGATCCCCTCTGATTTTCCCAGAAGTAGCATCGACTTTGATATTAGCTGAAAGGCTGTATTTTTCTCATTGTCCTGAAATTTTAGCCTTCAAATCTATTTAATCCCCACGATAGAGACAAAAACTGCTGTTTAACAGTTATAACCATCAATAATTAGCACAGTAGTGAATGGGGCCTTGCAATACATGCATTATGCTTTTACTATCAAAACCTCAAGTGTGTTTTCCAGAATACTTTGTGTGGAGTATATAACAGATGCCATGGCTCTCACATCAAGTAGAAATCATAATAAACATAAATCGGAACAAGTACCTTTAATTCCAAAGTTTCATTTGAATGGGATATGCACATTTTTAACATATTTTGGTGATGAAATTAGTGTCACTTGCAAAAAAGAAAATGCCTGCCTGATCGACCACCCCTAAAATGCCAGTCAACCAATAGAAGTTTGTTTTTTGCCTTGCCTCACTTCTCTTCCTGTTCTTGTGATTTTCCAAGCAGCTCAAAACGGAAAAGAGCGAGCTGCATTTGCAATCAATAATGTGATGCATACATATCTTACTGATAGTGATTTTTAAACATCATTCTCAAACAAAAAATAATAATTTTATATTTTCACACTTGAATTTTTTTTATAAAATTCAATAATAGACATGCCAATCATTCTAGGAATAAAGATCTATATGTGCACTTGGAATAAAACAAAACTTTTTTTTTTTTCAACATGATTTGCTGTAGTGGCACTTGACATTTTTATTATCTTATACATATGACTTCCTGAAATTAAAATGTAATATCCACTTCATATTAAAATTTCATGAGCTGTTAAGTACCCACTTATTTCTCGCTTATTACAGGCAAGTCTGGAAATTCAAGGCATTTAGCACTTTGCACTGTTTACAATGTATTTTAATGACACCTCAAAAATCATACTGTTGTTTTTATCAAAATTAAGGCAAAAGATAAATACAGCAATGTTTTTCTTTCAGTTCAAGCTCAATTTGCTTAACAAGACGTCAAAATATTAAACATTTTGCTCTCTCCCATTATCCATTGCCATTTTACATCGACGGCTATTACATAACATAATGGCATAAAGTGCCATTCAAGGTGCTCAATCGACAACGTCACACCACTCAATTTGACAAGCAGTTAGAGAGTAATGCGGAGAGCAACTCCCGATTAAAAAAAGGTGGAACTGTTTTTTCTCTGAATAAGAGTGGAAGAATTTTGAAATGGTATCAATGTATGCAACCATAATATGATATTAAGGCCTATCTGGCATTCTATATAAAATTCTGGCAATTCTATCTTTTTTTAGCCAGGTTTTGAAATATGCACCTCCATCCATGAGCAGGCTGTGTTAATTCAATAATAACAGCACATAAAGGTCCGTTCAGACTCCCACTGCATTGCAATGCAGTGCGTTGCATTGCCGGGATAGCAGTCTCTGTCCATACTGCAATGCAGTACTGCAACAAAGTTAAATTCGTTTAACTTGCATTACAGTGGGTTGCATCAAGTTGCAGCAGAAAGTGATCAATATATCAGCAGTGCAGCAGCACTGCACTGTAGTGGAAGTATGAATGGACCTTAACAATGGCAGATGCAGAGTATTCAGTCAAAAATTCAATCACAACAGTGAATAACAATGGTGTCAAAGCTGAAAATACACCACAAATTGACATCTAATCAATGCCCCTTTTGCAAAAAGCAATGCTCCATGGCATTTATTACAAACAGTATGCATGCGCTTTGCCAGGATTCCGTATCCTAGGGACGATCCAAACCACAGTGGCAAGTGTTTCAGGGGCTGCTTAAGGCCATCGATGGGGTCCAGGTGCAGTAGTCCATCAAGAAGCACCCTCACTCCTTCAGTGATCTAGCCACCGAGCATGCCAGTGGTACGCAAGGTAGATCACTTTTGAGGGTGCGTGGTATTTAGATGGACTAAGCGCAGATCCACGGGGGGATCCTAGGAAAATATGCATTTTCTTTGCAATTTGAGCAAGATTTTAACCCTTTCCCTGGACCCGTGCTAGGCAAATTCATGGGCCTCACACACCAGGGACTTTAGGGATAAAGATTGGCAATACTGACCTCCCATCGGCAAACGTGTGGGCACACGAGCTGATATCGGGTTGCAGTTTCATTGAAAAACGGCCTCGAGGCGAGACACTCTGGCTAGAAAACTAGGGCAGTCTGCGGTCAGAATTGCCATGTCTCGCTAGTTTTGAGAAATGGTTCAACTTAACTGCGCTAAAACAATGGAACCGCTGAACGAATCTGGGCTAGAGTAGCCAAAAGTCAGGGGAACATGTTAATGCCTTCTCCTTTTCTCTTTTTTTTAGATCCCAGGGTGCGTGCGCTCCCTCCACAAACCCCTGGCTATGCGCATGATATGTATAATCTGACAAGAATGTGCAGCTCAAATTGCTTAACTCTAAACCATTTCTATGGGTGAATTCAACAAAGACTGCAGTTAGTTTCAATGCTGGGTAAGGGCAGCTTTCAAGATTCTGCCAAGTTCTGGCTAACTTATTGGAATGCCGCATAAGTGGGAAATTTAGCACACAAGGAGTTATGTGGCAAACATGTTCTTTAACATGAACCTTTCCAGCTAACAAGGAAATGGCTGGCTAACACAAAGACAATTTTTTTGGTGTGGTCAAGTGGTTAGCAAGCTTACCGCTGGAGCAAAGGGTCCTCGGTTCTAATTTCAGTGAGGTCAATTGCTGGATTTAATTCGGGGAACTCATTCTTGGATTTAATGGTATAACAGCTATTGAGTGAAAACCGAATACCACTCTCTCAGGTTCATTTTGCTGGGGCAAATGAACCATGAAGCTTGTAATTTTCCCATTCTGTGTGTTCCGTAGTGTGTTTGAATGTCGCCAAACATGGTGCTGTTTAAGCTGTGCCTCTCGTGCATGGTTTCCAGTAAGTGATTTTTAAATGTGAGGCCACATGTGGGCGTGGATACAGTGCCTGACTCATGACCCAAGGTCCTGGTTCGAGTCACACTGAGGCCAGTGTGGGCACTTGGGCAATGCACTTGACCTTGCTTGCCTCTCTCCACCAGGTGCAAATGGGGAGCTGTAGGAATATAGTCCATTGAGGCGCCCACCACAAAGGTATGAGTATGCCTTGGGCATTTGTACGGCAGCTGAAATATTCTAGTTGCAGCGGAATAAATGTAAAGCGCTGGATACATTGTGAAAGGCGCTATTATAATGCCGAATTTATTTATTATTATTTACAAATATGAAAGTCTCTAGTAATTGGGCCTACAGCCAGGATTTGAGATTTAAATAAACCTTGATTATTATTATTATTATTGTATTACCATAAGGTTGGGTCCCAGATTCCAAGAAAATGGTCCAGGAGAGGGGTCGGTACATTGGTGACCCCACTTTGACTGGACCGGCCTCAGAATTCAGCCCGCTTGACGGAATAAAGTCACGTGATACTGTACTTTATTTGTAAAGGCTTCTGAATTTGGCTGAACGTGGGGTCACAAAATGTACCAAACTCCAGGAGAGACTTGAGGCCTTTGGATTATTAAACAAAGAGTTTCACCATCACAGGTTCAATACCCCAGGTGTAGACTATAAGGAAGTTTCATAAGTTACTTAAACCCGATTCCTGTCTGCAATAGCGTCTCAACTATATAGCATTAAATTCAAGATACCTCCCCTGCTTTGTACATATGATTCTAAAATTGCCTCACTTTCAAGAATTCTCAATGTGTTTATTATTAATATGATATAAACTAATTATTTACACAGCATGAAATTAAAATTTTCAAAAACGATTTGCAGGAAAACAAATCAATTATTAGGATCTGGTATTACTGAATGTGATTATACATCTACTTTTGTTGATATGATTCTTGTACATAAGAAGTTAAATACATTCGGAGTACCAAATAAGCAATCCTTACAACAAAGGAGATAGATACAAAGTATATAGATGTAACACAGAGTGTAACCATGTACAAACCATGCACTCAATTCACGATGTGTGTCATAGAGGGGGGTTACCAGGCTGTGTACACATAATCCACTGGTCGAAGTCAGGCCAGTCTATGTATACATGGCTTTGCTTGTAAAATTCACCAATTTGACATGGACTGGCATTCAATTTGAATTACAAAATTAGGACTTACTGGGTGTGGGGGGGGGCAATATCTTGTTTTTCCATATGCTTCCTCATATCACATATCCTATGACTTTATCCATATCAATCCTAGGTTTTTTTTGCTATACAGACAATTTCGGATGACTTTTTTTAAAGACACGTTTATCACATGCCGACCAACTTCACAAAATCACAATAACCATTAAACTATTACATAAAACACATTGATCTTTTATAAATCAGGCGAATCTTTCTGAAGCTTGATTTCCTTTCCACTGTTGACTGAAACATATGCATTTTTGAGAAGTGGAATGCCCAAATTACCATATTAACACCCCTTAAAAAGAGAATGGTCTGACCAGTGACCCCAGGTCACCACCCTGTCGACCTTCGCTATTCCTTAATTCCGTTTTGGCTCAAGCCCACACGGACGTGCGTACCTATTCATGCTGTGGGGCGGGCTGGAAGTGGGAAGTCAAAATTGGAAAGGGAACTAGGCTTCAGTTAGATGATTTATAGAACCCATTTAATGGTTTTTGAATAAATCATTACATTGAACTGAATTTCCTTTACACCAATGTTGACTGCAAACATATGAATTAACCACCGTTGAATGAATTATTTGATGCAATCAACACCAGAGTGACTCCATCAGGGAGGTGGAGCATGATATTTCAGGGCAGGCAAACAAGTGACAGCCAAAGGCCGCCTAACACTAAACATAAACAAACATATGTTAAAGGCCCAAAAGGACATTTACATAAAAATCGGGGACATAAACGCTCACTGGCAACGGATACTCGTGGGGGCGAGGTCACAGTCGGCACCGGATAGGAGACTTTATGTATAGTGAGTTGAGTTTTAGTGTTTTTCGCAGGAGCGCCTCGCAACGTTATTTGAGGAGTTTGTGTTTCTGTAGTACACTGACGAAAAAGTTGTGGGAAGGCCCTCCACGACATAGCCTCTCAGATTTCGGCAATACTGAATTCCGCAGTGGTAGGCCCATGACGACGAGATGTTACGAACGACTGGGCCTACCGAGCTTTGAAGCTCACGTATCACCCGCGTTGGAATCATTCATTACAGCGCTAAGCAATCTAGCAATTGTCGCTTGGACGCGGAACCGTGGGGGGAAGCGTGTGTAAGAAACAAAGAGTCGTTCGTGCCCCTGAGCGGACTAGTTTTCCGTTTAGTACTCAAGGGCCCGAACAGGACACCACAGGCGATCTTCCCCGCACCGAAGGAGTGACATGCAATTCGGGGTAAGATAATTTTGTAGAGTGTCGGAATGAGGATGAATCGTTGCTTTGCAGAAAATCCGGCCTTAAGAAATTTGACCCTTGAGAGAATTCAGACGCCGACAGAGATATCTTGATCTCCGAGCATGTCCCAGAGGCGAGAGCGACCAGACAGACCGTCTTAATGGTGATATGTTTTAGTGATGCCTCAGCCATCGGTTCGAACGGGGGTTCACTAAAAGGCTAAGACAGTGTTAAGGTACCAGGGAGGGACCGTCTTCTGGCCGGAGCGCGTGTGTTAACATCCGCTAGGAGGAGACGGATCGAACCATCGTCATTAAGGTAGATCCGTCGTCGAAACCCCTATGGATCGCCAAGATAGCTTGGACTTGTAATTTCTAACCGTCGAGGTTTCAAGTCGACATGAAGCGATCAGCTGAGAAAGTCAGCGAGATCGGCTAAGATGCCCGAGCGGAGACACTCCCGTCGCTCACACCAGCGGAAGTAGGGTCCAAGACGCTTAGAGTAAGCGTCCATGGTGGATTCCTTCTTCACGCTGATATGAGCGAGGCAGCCCTCTGCGAAAGCCAGAAATCTGGCATCGCTGCCGGATAATGGCCACGCAGCCAACGCAGATCTCCAGCGACACTGGCGCTCCCCTCCGTACGGAAGGGACACTGACGCAGCGGCACGAGCCGCCAAGCGATGCCACATCGGACGAAACCCAACGGTGTTCGGCCAGAAGGGAGCGATTAGGATGACACGGCACGCTTCCCGCCCGATTTTCGAAACCACGCGGACTGTAGGAATCGAATCGGGGGAAGGCATAGCCGTGAAACCCAGTCAGTCTATCGCTAGAGCGTCGACTGCATACGGCACCCGGGTCGTGGTCCGGGGTGCAGTACAGAGGGAGCTGGTGACTAAGGTTCGAGGCGAACAGGTAGATCTGAGGAACATAAACTCTCTCGAAGATCCCCCGCACGACCCTATCGGTTCAGTATCCATTCCGAGCCGGTCATCCTGCCACGCGACAGATCGTCGGCAAGAAAGTTGACGGCCCCTGGAATGTGAACTGCGGACATCGTGATGGACCGGTCCCGCAACCACGCTATGAGTCGAGGCGTCGAGGCACTGGGCCGGGACAGAGAGTTACCGCACTGGCTTGTTGATGTAGGCCCACCACGGTGAGAGTTGTAAGACTGTACTAGAGACACTGGCGTTGGTCCACCATCGCCTCGAATTGAGCTAGGGTACGTTCCAATGCCCACAATTAGACGTGGCGATTGACATGGGGCCTGAGCCTCGGTACGGGACACGTCCCCGAGGCGCAAAGGTCTAGGGTGACAAACCCCCCAACCCGACTTCGACGAGTCCGTCGTGATAACAATATCGACAGGAGGTCGAGGGAAAGAGGATTCCCTGAGTCCAGGTTGGGGCGGGTGAGACCACCCATAGCCAAGGGTTCCCGGCTCCCTGCATTGATAGGGAACAGACGGGAATCTGGGTGCTGGATCGGCTGTTGTGCCGCCCGAGGTGCATTTGAAGAAGCCTCATATGGAAGCGCAGTACGGACCAGGTCGCCGGAAGGCCTCAAGCCTTAGAAGGCGAGCCCTCTCAGCGGGGTCCTGCGGAAGCAGCGCCATGGACGTCGCAGTTTGAACTACGACATCCACCCGCTCGGCCGTCGGTTTGCAATGCCCGGAAGCAGTTGCAGCCGAGCACCCGTACATCAGGTCCTGGGAGGGGGTAAGGCTAGACTTGTCGAAGTTGACAATGAAGCCAACCTCTGCACCACCTGGAAGGTACGACTGACCATGTCGGCGTCGCGGGGCCGACGGACCGTAGTAGATCAGCCAGTCGTACAGGTACAGCGAGTTGAACCCCCGCGCATTGAGGAAGGCGCCCACTTCGCGGGTCACCATCGTGAAGACCCCGGGAGAGGTGGAAAGTCCGAAGGGGAGGCAGGTCACTCGTACGACTGGCCCTCGATTTGGAGCCGGAGCCAGCGTCGGTCGGATTTTTGCGACTGGGACGTGCAAGTAGGCATCCTTCAGATCCAAAGAACACGCCCACTCCCCTTCACAGACAGCGCACGAGGGACGCTAGAGTTTCCATCCTGACTCTTCGGCTTGATATACTGGATGCGAGGCTTCTGGTTCAGGAGGGACTCCAAACCCCGGTCTTTCTTGGGGTACCAAGAAGAACGTCGACTCAAAACCCTCGTGAAGGGGTTCGACTTTGATATGGCAACCCTTCGCCAAGAGCGCCGAGCCCTCGGCCAGAAGAGCCTGAAGTCTTCGGACCCCGGAAGGGGGTATGTCTCGTGTGGGAAGTCGCCGGGGTTCCGCGGTGAATTCCAATCGGTAACCCCCTAACCCCCCGTTCCACCACGCTCACACCCAATGCGGGGGGAATGGCTGGCCATTCCCCCGCGTACGAACTCAAGCTGCCGCCCACCGGAGGTAGTAAGGTTCCCTCCCGAATGAGAGACCCCGCGGCCGCCGTGCCCTCAGGCGAAGACTTCTTCGCCTTCCCAGGCGCCTTGCTTTTTGGGAGGGGGTCGAGTCCTCTGCCCCTGGCCCGGGTTTTCTGGGTAGAAGTGGCCGGAGCTGCGGGCTTCTTTGGTTGCTGGGGCGGTGCCGGCTTCGCCTGCGGGTATGGCGAACGCCTGGATGAAGAAGAGCGAACGCTTCTTCTTCTCCTATCTGAAGATCCCCTAGAGTATCTGTCGCCTGAGCATCCTGAGCGACTGCTCCGACTCCACACGCTCCGCTAACGCAAGGCCGTGAGTCACCGAACGAACCCCCCAAGAGGACGTCCCGCGACTCGGCTTGGTCTTGGAGCTCCGATCAATATCGGGGCTCACGGTGCGGATGTGAAGTCAGGGCTGTTCTCCGCGTCGCAATAAGCTCAGGGCGACGCGCCAAAGACTCGAAGCCTGCCGTCTGCCGAGTCACTGGCGAGGCTAGGACAGTCAATGCATCGGAGGCTTCCGAGGAGTAAACTCCACCCTCGCCCATTGAGGATCTGAGATCGTGGGCGAGGACCATTGAGAAAGCGCCTAGTCTTATACCAGAGGTCCCCGCCAGGTCTAGGTGCCATTCAACTGGTCCTCCCATAAGGGGAGAATCCAGCCCGGGGCAAAACCCTTGCCTGTTGGCAACTTTGCTGCTAGGTCAAGATCCGTAGTCGGGGTCCTCAGGAAGGCGTCGTAGTCCCCTTCGGATGTCCTCAACGACCTGGCGAA